>JAVTVY010002058.1:0-32509 GCA_036873755.1 Hanleya hanleyi
CATGGATCTTTGTCAAATTTGGTACACAGGTTCCCCTTGTGGTCTACTTGTGCAAGATAACTTTCCTGGTCCGATTCCAAATCCAATATGGCCACCAGGGGGCCATCTTGGATTTCCCCATGAAATTTTGTTATTGCGATTTCTCAGGAACTACCGCATGGATCTTTCTCAAATTTGGTACACTGGTTCCACTTGGTGTCTAGTTGTGCAAGATACCTTTTCTGGTCCGATTCAAAAATCCAGTATGGCCACCAGGCGGCTATGTTGGATTTCCCCATGAAACTTTATCGTGATTTCTCCAGAAGTACTGCGTGGATCTTTCTCAAATTTGGTACACAGGTTCCCCTTGGGGTCTAGTTGTGCAAGATACTATTTTCGGTCCAATTCGAGAATATAATATGCCCACCAGGTGGCCAATATGGATTTCCCCATGAAATTTTGTTATCGTGATTTCTCACGACGTACTGCATGGATATTTCTCCACGTTCCCCTTGTGGTCCAGTTGCGCAGGATACCTTTTTTGGTCCGATTCGAAAATCCAATATGGCCACCAGGTGGCCAACTTGAATTTCACCTTGAAACATTGTTATCGTGAATTCTCAGGAAATACTTCATGGATCTTTCTGAAATTTGGTACACAGGTCCCACATGGGGCCTAGTTGTGCAAGATAACTTTTTTGGTTACGCTTCAAAGTTGTGCAAAGTTGTCACAACAACATTTCAGAGTTGTGACGTTGCATCACAAGAGTAGGCGGATCAAACGGTGGGGCAAATTCTATATATTGACTATAGAAAATATCCATACCTTCAACTTCTATATCAAGGAGTTCAAATGATTCCGAATTAAAATGTATTTCTTCAAATTTTAAATCAGTTTACTTTAGTCCATGCCATTGGAAGTGAACTGCCCCACTGTTTCGTCTGCCGACGGGTCGGCTACACAAAGGGGCGTCACTCTTATGACACAACGTCACAACTCGACAACTGTAGATTACTGCGTGTTTCGATCCAAGAGAGATAATCAGGATTCAAACACTTTCAAAGTTTCAACATTACTGCACAGACCGGATCCCTTCAGTATTAAGTTTTGTACCATCTTACTATTTTCGAGCATGGTATCTTAAAAGAGATAACTCAAACTAGCCCAGTAAACAGAACAGAAATAGCATTCGTTCCTCATTATAAAATCTTAAGTATGTTTCATAGCTCATGCGAAAGTGTCAAAGAGATTTGTCTTCGCAAAGACACGAATGATGACAATGATGACACGTGCGAAAAAGAAAATACTACAAAACGAAGATGAAGGATCCTCTGGACATTCACTTTCAGACTAACTTTGCTCATTTCACTTGTACTATAACAACCGACATCAAGTACAGTTTCTAGAAATTTTGAAACTCCTGAAACGTAGAAAGAGAATATCTTGGTGTTTTCCAGTGTCCCTTTTTAGATCTTTTTCGCTCAAATTCGAAATTATGCAAACAAAATTACAAATCATTCGTTTGTTCTTAGTAACAATGGACAAAAAGATCCTCTTGTCATTAGCTTACACTTATCGGACAATGGTGGGCGCCAAGATCCTTCAGGGTCTCTCGTCTTGTGTTTACTTGTGTTTTCTATCTTTCTGAGATGAAATAATAGGCACTTGATAATTTAATGCCTTTTTGAAAATTTCAACCTGACAAAAAAAAATTAAAATCTCTTTGGTCCCCTTCCTTCTTAACATACGAAAGTGGGCACGGGCGAGTCTTTTTCCTTCTCTCGCGAAAGTGTCTTTCCATGACACATACATGATACATGATACTTGTCATTTTTCCTTTTCCACAAACAGATGTGTCACTTCAATTTCTCCGTTTCATGTTCCTCGACAAAAGACATATCACATTGATCATCAAATTCATCTTTATCTTCCAACTGTAATCCCTCCGATGTTAACTGTAATCCCTCCGATGTTAACTGTAATCCCTCCGATGTTAACTGTAATCCCTCCGATGTTAACTGTAATCCCTCCGATGTTAACTGTAATCCCTCCGATGTTAACTGTAATCCCTCCGATGTTAACTGTAAACCCTCCGATGTTAACTGTAAACCCTCCGATGTTAACTGTAATCCCTCCGATGTTAACTGTAATCCCTCCGATGTTAACTGTAATCCCTCCGATGTTAACTGTAATCCCTCCGATGTTAACTGTAATCCCTCCGATGTTAACTGTAATCCCTCCGATGTTAACTGTAATCCTTCCGATGTTAACTGTAATCCCTCCGATGTTAACTGTAATCCCTCCGATGTTAACTGTAATCCCTCCGATGTTAACTGTAATCCCTCCGATGTTAACTGTAATCCATCCGATGTTAACTGTAATCCCTCCGATGTTTTGTCGGAAGTAATTTAAGTTTCACAAGGTCGGCGGTAGGACCCATGTGGCTACGTTACTCGAGGTAACAAGAACGCAGCTACGACAAATACCTAGTAACAGAAAAAGACATTGACCAGATTGGAAGTTCCATGTTATATCTTCAAGACGTCGGCGCAATCTCGAACACCAGATCTATCCGTTCGTGTCATCCATACCATGCTCTGAAGCAACGTTTAGCCGTACGATCCGGCATTGAATAGTCCACAACACGCTAGAATTCAGAACATAACGGGCGCCTTTCTTGCACTCGTAAACAACACATTGTTGACGAAAACTGAAAGCGTTTGTGTCAGTGCCGGATTTTTGACAGCAATTTGCAATAATGTAATTTCCAAGTTGTTTTATATTGTTGAAGAATCTGTACACCATAGGCTTATATAGTCTAGCAAAATAACAAAGTTTTCTACCACTTTGCTTCAAGAGTACGTTTGCAACACCTCTCTTTGCTGTAACCGATTTGTGAATGAAGGAATGTAGGCCAAATGTGTTTACGCACCACAAAAAGGGCAGTATTATTACGTGCCCGCCTCTTATACAGGTCATAATCTGTTTGCTATGGAACAATTGCTTGTCTGATATTAAGGTCGGACGAACGAAAAGTCGTCTGGTGTACTATTCCATGCAGGAAAGTCGGTAACAACATACAAGGATAATTCTATTTTCTACGAATGTCTATTGTTAAATGTACTTTCCACATTTAGCACTCCCAGGTGAATGGGTGTTAATTCCAGCTGCTTGCGCGACCCCAACTACCCTCCCACACCCACCTGCCCTACTTCCCCCAAATGAAATGAGCATTTCAAGCCAATTGTAAATGAAGTTGCAGCCTCCCTATCTGGCAATATCCCTTCTCATACAAATTGTTTGAATGAAAGTGTAAATTGAATTTTATGTTGGAATTTTAAATTTAAGTTTAAATTTAAATTGAAATTCTAATGTAAAATATCAACTCTTAAACTTAAAAATTTGAATTCTACAATTTTAAAGTTCAAATTCAAATTTCAATTTTGCAATTTCAATAATAGTTCGAATTTAAAATTTAAATTTGAAATTTAAAATTAGAATTTAAATTTCATGCAAGATCAAATATTCCAATAAAAAATGCAATTTCTAGTTGATATGATGATGTTAAAAAAATAATGCGACTCTCCTCATATTAAAGTCTGAAATTGATCCCGACATGGGGACGGATTTCATTTAACTTGATTTATTGTGCAACAGACCCTTTTCACAATGCATTCCTTTCATTGTGAAATTAAGCAACATGGTCCGTGTAACCTTGCACAGTTCAATTTTCGTTTTTTTGTTATTGGTTTCTCAAAATCAAAAATTGAAATTTGACCGTCAATTTTCAATTTTTGTTTTTCGTTTTCGGTTTCTCAAAATCAAAAATTGAAATTTGACGTTCAATTTTCAATTTTCGTTTTACTTCGCGCAAAAATGAAAATCAAATATTGAAAATTGCCTCGACTTGTCCGTTTTTCGTTTTTTTATTTATTTTAGCTTTGACGTGTCAGTGTTAACTGCGCACGCGCATGGCTTTTGATGTCTCTTTCGGTCCGCGGAGTAGTATGGAAAGCCCAAATGGGGTTGTATAGTAAGGTGTGGAGCATAATATGGAAAACCAGTAGGGTGAAAGATATGAGAGTTTCACTAAACTATAGATCCCTGGAGCCAAGCATTCGAGCTAGATGTTAATGGACCAACTGCGCATGCGCAGGATAGAGTAGGCCTATGTGCATTAGGCGTGAAAGCATGAGGTATGATGGACAACGGGGTTGATACACATGGGAGTTTCATTAAAGCAGGGTAGTATAACAAATACGTGGGTACCCTAATCATAACCCCCAAAGGGACATCGATGCGTTGAAGCGTTTGACACCCGCACTTGAAGCGTTGAAGCGTGTTTGATGCTGAACGTTGACGGGCATCTGAACGCTCCAACGACCCAGGTCTCCAAAATAGACAAGGAAAATCGGACCTGAAGCGTTAAGTGTTGAATCATTCAGACGTCTGGTGTCAATCGGGGCATCTGAACGCTCCAACGCTCCAGGTCTCAACAACAGAGAAGAAAGATTGGACCTGAAGCGTTGAATCATTCAGACGCCTGACGTTTAAAATGTTGGTTTGCGGGCCGCTTGCCATATACGGATTTCGAGGCCCATCACCGCGATGCTTATTCTTGTTGGTAATACATCTTTGTTGGTATCTTTAGTAGTACTATATTTTAAATCAATAACAAATAGCGTGCATGGATGCTGTTATCTTTTATAGCGCTTCAAACATCTACTTTTAGAACTGAGAAAATCTAAGACTATGTCCTGATTGGCTAAAGCCTCAATGCCAATAACCAATGAGAACAGCGGGATGCCTCCTATCCAGACCTGTCGGGTGCATCTTCACAAGTCCAGGTAAATCGTAAATCCTCGCACAGGGTTTACCTGGACATTTTTGGTGATTCGAGTGAGTTCAATTGCCTCAATCCCCTTAGGTTATTTTGAATTAGCATGTCGGAATTCCAAGCCGATGGATTTTTCTTTGACTCTGATGACTCTGACATCAAAGGAGTTAAGCCAGCGATGATATTCAAACCTGTCCCATCTCAAACCGTGCAGTGGATTGGCGTAATGAGCTAGCTGAGCCTGATCACTGATTGGTTCGATTTAGAGAACACCACTTGATATATTTTTATCCAGAACAATTGTGGGCAACTACCCAAGCCAGTGTATAGATATCCCAACAAATTGATCGATACACTGGCTCGTGAGGATGGTCTGGTGGGCCGCATGTCTCTCACGCTCCACACCTGTTATACAACACGATTTGCGTTTTCTATTCTACTCGTCCCACAGGAAGTGACGTCATAACCCTCCCGCGTGCGAACTCAACATTGATACGTCACAAGTACGGACAAGTCGGGGCAATGTTCAATATTTGATTTTCATTTTTGCGAAAAGCGATTTTTGTCAAATTTCAATTTTCGTTTTTGTCGGGTTTACCAAGGGTAAACCCTACATTAGTATCATTTTTCAGTTTTTCTTTTTTCTTCTGCACATGTGTAGTTTTGATCTCCTGCCCGGAGACTGTTCTCATTTGATGCCCCTTACAGCATTCATAAAAAATACCGTACTTCTGTCTGACAGTCATATACACATGTGCAATGCACGGTAGCTTGTGCATTGAACGTGATAATTGGTACATTATCGCAGTAAATTTTATCTTTCCTTTAAAATTTGCCTTTCCAATCTATTTTATCCGGTATCATTTGTTACGGCGGGAAGGGTGCGCCGTAGTCATTCTCCAGGCGTAACCACGTAGCGAGTTTTTGTGGATACATGCGTATGTATGCGTATCCAAATTTTAAAATCACCGAAAACAAGAAATTTCCAAATTGTGGATACACATGATTTTTTGGTGATGTATCCACATTTTTACTTCCACCTTACTTGATCAATTATCAGCATGAGAACTTAATAAAATTGCGACAAAACTCTGGCAGAAATTTTGGCGAAAGTTTTTGGGACAGATTCCGTTATTTTTTCAAGTGTCTGACGTGTCTTCTCCGTCGATCTTCTTCAACAAAACGAAATAGGAACGACTGGCACTTTTGCACAAAACTCTTTTACATATCTGATTATGGTTACAAAGAATAAAAACCTGGGGTGTTTTCCTTTTGCTGATATGGATGAGAAAGAGATACGATATTTCGATCCCGTCAACTCTGAACTTTCATCCCATGTCTGAATTTCCCAGAGTACAAGTAATCGTGAATTTGATTGGCTGAACAGTACATATTGGCTCCGCCCACACGTTATTCAACCAATCAGTAAACTTTTTACACGACATACGAATTCAATGAAACTAAATAAGATCGGCTCGTTTTCTAGATTTATAGTTTTTCTTTCCAATCCATATGAATTTAAAGGCATTTCTGTAAAACCGTGATTATTTAGCATTTAAAATAACACTATGAGTATGACAGTATCTTGTTTTATAGTCAAGAGTTGTTATAAAATGATTGTGGAGTAGGAGAATAGCGAATTTTCTGAACTTGTCGGAGATTGCGACGTCTGAAGATTTTCTTGTCTGGATGTACTTTTAGTAGATTCATTTTCTCACAGATTAAATAAGTATGGAAATTATATAAATGTGGATACAATGTGGATACAATGTGGATACATCTGTTATATAGGATGCGTATCCACATTTTACAAAAGTCGAAGTTTTATGCTCTAGATAAAAATGTGCATACACATCCTATATAGAGATGTATCCACAAAAACATTCTATATTGCGGTCACGCCATTCTTCATGGTCTATTGACAACCGATCCGTGGAACTTTTGTTGTAAGATCACAAAGGTGGTGTTAGCTTTAGATATAGGGAATCGTCTTCAATGCATTTTTGATACACACAGCTTATTTAGACTGAATATTTCAGAATTATTTGTTGCTCAAATTGGTTTTGGATAAAGGTGTCCTATTTTTGTAACAAAAAGAAAATCTGCACCGAAAAGTGCATAAAAATACGAAAATAAGCCAATGAACCTATGGTGCGTCATAAATCCGTTTTCGTGCATCTGCAGCCCTTCATTATTTCGTGTCTTGTAATTCAGCATGTATAGGCTGTACAAAATGGTCCATTTCATATCATTTTGATAAAAGTGAAAGTTTGGCCCTACAAACCGAACAGCTTGAGGAAGATTCCTTATGTGAAGCGAACACCACCTTTCCTCCCTTAAATGATCACAAATATGGGACTAATAAACCCCTCTGATGCCAATAAACCCGACATCAGTACTTTAAGTACTTTGATTTGTTTTTGTTATCCCAAAATCAAAAATTGAAAATTGACGGTCAAATTTCAATTTTTGATTTTGAGAAACCAAAAACAAAAAACGAAAATTGATGGTCAAATTTCAATTTTTGTTTCTGAGATTACAAAAACAAAAAACGAAAATTGAAAATTGACGGTCAAATTTCAATTTTTGATTTTGGGATAACAAAAACAAAAAACGAAAATTGAACTGTGCAAGGTTACACGGACCCAACATGACCTACAATGTACATGGCCGTAGTGGCCTAGACTTACAACTGGACGTGCCTGGTATAAATAGCTAGACCAGATTATATATTCCCAATACTCTAACATGCGACCGTTTTGAACACGGACCACATTTTCGGTAAGGCTTTGGTGTAAGACTTCGCAATGAAAAGGTAATATACGGTACTGGACAAAAGACTGACAATACAACTTGCAGTAGATCCTTGGTAGTTACATTTCATGTGTCTTACACCAAATCGTTGCCACATTTCCGCAAACACAAGCGTCTTATATTTTCACCTCATATGTTCAAGGTACCCGGTACCTTAATAAGATGCCAGTCAGACTGTGACAATCAAATCGGAAATCTAAATATACCATGCGCTGGAATGGAGAATGCCTGGAGTCTAGTCTGCTAATCCATATTCATGAAGGTCGACCTACTTTCCACGGCGATTGTGTGATTGGATGTTAGTAAGGAATCCCAGAAACAGTTCGTGTGTTACACGTGGGTCCAGTAACCGGACTTACTGACTTACGGTCGTAAATCCATCGCGCAGTAATGGATGTTATCGCCACCTGCTGTTCTGGGAATTCGGCTGTTTCTTCAGATGAGGAAAGCGGAAGATGCTGATGAACGTTTGGTCCCGGAGGCTTGCCCTCTGTACAAATCGTTGTCATTGTAGTTTTGTGACTTGTAAACACGGTGAAGAATGAAGCGCTTGGCTGACTTCGGACCTCACAGGTATTAGTTCTGAATACAAACTTGCATTCAATAAATACTCTCTCGTTTGAGCCGTTTTCGACTATCTCGCGGTCACGTAGCTCATTTTCCAACAGATGACTTGATAGGGCTATTCCATCATCGCCCTGAAATATTTGTATCTAATACCGCTCAAGCCGGTGCTAGAGGGCCGTGTGGGCATGTCATTCAATCTGTCCACATGAGCAGCTTCAATAATAGCGCTTGATCACAACTCTGGATCTCACTTGATTTTGTGGTATTTTTGAAATATGCAGTCAGTGTATTTGTACGTGGGGTAATATGACTTCTTGTCAGTAGGCCGGCATCGTTTTTCACCACCCTTTTAATGTAGCGTTTAATCGAAATTGCATCCCAATGGATGCTAATCATTATCTGCATCAACAAGTAATGTTGTTGCCCAACGCTAGGGATCAACAATCATGTTCCAAGCGATCCAGTTTCGAGCTGGTCATTATCCAAAATGTAAATGGCGCACCGTAAACTCTGGATAAAACAAGTCCATTTGAAAACCTTGCTACCGCTTGTCGCCTAAATGATCTGACTATCGAGATGACAGCTGATGGCAGAAAGGTACTCTTTAACGCTAGTATATATGAACTGTTCAAAGCGAAAGCGCATATTTTTTATGACAAATTGATAAAATACAGAGCGAAAGTACTGTTGGGCTTGTAACAGAGCAGATCTAATGCTGCCATTTTATAGTGCTGTCCCACTGAAATATCATGCCATAGGCAGACATGACACCCCACTCAGTCACATTATACTGACACCGAGCAAACCAGTCCTTGTTCTATCATCTTAATGCTGAGCGTAAGCGAGGAAGCAACCAGTTCCATTTGTCTTTGGTATGACCCGGCCTGGGACTGAACCCAGGACCTACCGCTTACGAGGCCGATGTTCTAACCATTAGGCCACCGCAGTGCGGTTAACACGCATTGTGACACTGTCTCTGTGTAAAAGCCAGAAGCGACATATACCAGGGGCACATTGGGACACTCTTTTTGAAAAATAAAAATTATTTGAGGTTGAAAAGTTCCAACGCAATCTCAAAATTTTCAAGGATATTATCAACCCTGATTGGTTGGATAAAATATGCTCCTTTTCTTTCATGTTTATCGACAAAACTGCACCGTATTTCTCAGTCTTCAAAGTGTTCCGATGCGCCCCAGTTTCCCCTATCGGTTCACCAGGAACAAGTTGAACTGTTCCCACACAAAAAATGCAAGGAAATCCAGATAATTTATAAAAACATATTTTCACAAAAAACGGGTACTGAAAAAATTTCTACAGCCTATTCATCAATCGTCGTTGGATAGTACATTTAGATCATTGACACACACACATCAGATTCGTCATTCAGAATCTAGATGTCGTCTATTAAAAAATACAGAGGGAAACGATGCCGGTGTGATGGCTAAGTGTCATGGGGATTTCATATCCTTTTCTATTGCAATTAAGGACCAATGTGGAGAAAAATGTCCTAGCTAGGTTAAAAGATAGGAGCCTCTCACTCGAAGCCAACGGACATTCTTAGCCTCCACAGCGACAAGACATCACGATGTTCCTATTGTCAAATTATACATCACAGATCTGTATTCTTGTATCCAAATGAATTCTCCGCTCGTTGTGCAGAGCATATTGTATCTTTATACTATATTATATGTTACTATATTATAAGATAAACATGATATTGTTCGTCATGCTTTTACCGTTTTACGTGTCGTACAAGAAACAATTTGTATTGTATCTCAATTCACACTGATTGTAGCTGTGGAATGTGCCGACCATCAAGTATTAGTGTTTTTTTTGTTTATGGGGAATGCTAAGTATTCCATATGGTCGACCAACGACATTTGGAGAGATAGTATGGAAATTTCCCTATGAAAACGAAACTGATGATCTCATATGATGATTATAGCAGTTACGTACCGTATCCGGTATTGTTTGTTTTGACGTATTATCCCCTGTTCCAATAATATCATCAATATGTTTTAGCCTGGCCCAATTCGCACATTGTTTTGTAAAAATTGTCGCTCTGTTCATCGCCAGACCTACGTCGCAGTGCAAAAGCCTGTTCTATGCGCACGTAAATTCGGAGAAAGTTTTGTCACATGTTGTTGAGAATTGGTAAATACAGAAGAATGAGGATGAGAAGAATGAGATGGAGAGTGAATTGTATTTGCCCAATTCAGTCGTACGAGTCCCATCCCGGGGGAAAATTTATAGTGAAGTGAAGAGTGAAGTGCACCAAGCTGGTGAACCAGTGGATGCGGGCAGAATTTTGACAGGTTTGAATGAAAACGCGAATCCAGAGCAGAAGGAAGAGTTTTTGAGAGAAGATCCTGGGCCGATTGTTGGGGAGTGAGGATGAAGGATTGGTGAAAATCAATACGCCAAGTCGTTCCCCTATCCTACAAAGCAGGACAAGGATAAAATAGGAACGTTTAGATGGCATTGAATTTAAACGGACCAGATTCTAGTGATGTTCAGGCTTGCTTAATCAGCAATTTATCAAAAGTGCTTACGCATATACATATATAAGATTGTGTACAGGATGAATATATATCTTACTAAACCCGAAATGTAATTAGTTTAAAATTTTGAATTGATTTGTATTATTTATATAATTGGTTTGATTTAAGAAGGTCTGCCTTCTGTGATATATTGAATGTTGAGTTATTTGTATAGGTAAATACTTATGGCGAGGCGGTGATCCTTGGATTGGTTTGCTATTGGTGTCATTGATTTTGGTAAAATTGGTTCTATAATCCCTGCGTATGGTAGGTCAGATTTAATAGTAGGAATTTATTTTATGACAAACGCAATGTACAGTGTATACATACACACGTTAACTTAATCAAGTCTTCATTGATTGAAACATTAAATTGTATTTCGAGATATATTCCAGTCTGGAAACATTCGTATTACCGGCGTAACGATATAGGATATTCCGTATTTAAATCTCCCAGGCATATATAGGAAGAAGTTACTTGCAAGTCAAAGCAGACGTACACTCTTATTTCAGCGGGCAATATGATAGCCATCATCCCAAACAGAAAAAGGGCTTATTTCAGGATGAACCTCAACTCACGGTTTATAAAAAGCATAGTGATTTTCTGTTAGACCATACATAGAAGAATCTTTCTAAGGTGAGGTGCCAGTCTGAAACATGGGTAGGTAGGGTGCTATAGGTGCTTATAGCGGACCAGGGTACTTGTTAAAAAAACACACGAAAATTAGGAGTGGGGGTAACATATGACAACATATTTTCACATCTACTGTTTTTTATGTTAAATGTAAGGTATCGTTATGAAGGTATGTGTATGGGCTATCAACTGATGGAAGATGTACTTTGACTGGTCAAAGCTCGTCTGTTATATAGGTCATTACCATGATCTTAGAATGAACATTAGGGTATGTGTTCCATATTGTCAGCTGGGTACACTGGAATAGACATCAATAAAAAAAAAATAACAGCTGTAGATTCTCTACAGACCATGTACCAGTTTTTGACGCAATAATTTGGTCATCTGCCTTTAACTACTTCTCCTCAAGATTGTTCACAGATCGAATTAATTTCGAACCGACATGAAATTTAGGTGAATGGTCACCATATCAGATGCGTGCCGAAATCTATTGACCAAATATTGCAATTAATATATCATTTTGACGGTATGTGTATGGGTTCTGTGTTTCAGAAACGTTTGTAGGTGATCATTCTGTCTTTTATACCCAATTAATGGTATGCGCTAATTTTGCTTGTTAATACGTAGATGAAAGGACATTAGGTACGTGGCACGGAGAGGCATAAAATATTCTATATTATTCCACTATCTATACAGCCTCATTTGTTACAAATGAGGTAGCATTGTGAAGGTAGAGTATGTTTTAACGAGCGCTTGTTCATTATGTAGGTCAATAGGTCACTGAATTTAATTTAGTGTAGAAGTGTAGATCTATTAGACTGTGTCCCGTGAGGGAAAATATATAACAATAAATGACAGGTTTATCCATAAGTATTTGGTGAAATAATTTCATCATATTCCTAGAAGTAGTTTATCTCCAGAACATTCAGAACTCACAATAGTCGAATTAATGCGCTGGGGTAAATTATGTAGATCAGTACCGGTAGGTCACCAACCCAATCTACAAAATGGGCGTTTAGTTTTGCTAGATAATGGCATCTGCATAAAATAAATACGTGTGGACTATCTATATGTCATGTACCAGTATGTGGTATGATATTTTCGTATTTGCCTGCCGTGGTTTCCTCCACATCATGTTCTCGACATCAACATGGATTTCGGAAGGAAATGTCGAGTAGGCCTACATCATATCGAGATTTTTGATAACTTTTTTTTTCGACTGAGGTAAAAATGTAGAAAGGTTTCTGAACTGCTACACGTATATGGTCCTGCTTGGAATTTTTATGTCTAAATTTAGCAAGATGGTGTGTTCTGATGCATTTTGACAGAATATTTTTTCTGAAGTTATTGGGCCCCCTGTTCCGCCGTCCCTGTAATGGTCCGCATTTGGTCTCCCTATGATCTGGGACGAATATTAAAGGGATATGAAACGTCCCCCGACATCAAAGGCGCCGCCGCGAGCTCACGCTGAATGTATGTCTCGCCTGCCAGGTCTCGCGCTCTACGCGCGTGAGCCTTTGCATCGCCTAGTTTTCGTCACGAATTCATTCCAGATTTTACCAGATTTTACCAGATTTATAGACGTTCTTCTGCAGTAATTGGCATCAGATTATTTGATCGAGACGGGTACTATTTTGAGAGAAGAAACTTTTGAGGGATTTTCATCGAAAAGATGCATATTTTCATGACAACTTTCGACCGCTCTGCGCTGCCGATAACTGAGCGGCTGGAGCGGCAAGGAAAAACTCATTTTTTCCCTTCTTTGTGATCAAACTTCTCATTTATCTCAATTTTTGAAGTATATCTGTGCTAGTTTTTACAAAATATGCAAGCATGTCATTGACAGTACGCAAAATGTTTTAATTTTCCATTTTCGTTTTTGTAAATAATTGCTCGTGAAAATCGTAAAAATGCCAAATATGTAGAATTCTGAACAAATCTCACAATTCTTGTACGTTTTTGTGATTGAACTACTCTTTTGAGTCATATGTTTTTTTAGATTTTTTTTCTCTGTCGTTTGCATGATGTATTCCTTTTGCCACTCGTTAAGCTGTAAAGGATTTTTTTTTTGTCACCAATCTTGGCCTAAATTGAGTTGACTGGCGTTCACGTTAATGGAGCCTTGTTGACAAGCACGTGTATTCGCAAAGCATTGACCAGCGAAACAGGGCGGGACTCGCAGCGAAGCACACGTGACGGTCTTTTGCGCACAAAAGCCAATCAGTGACGAGGCGTACTAATTAACCAATCACTAATCACTCATTAACATATCAATTAGCGAGACAAACCCTACACTGTAAAAAGTGGAAACATGTTTAACGTTTCATTTTGAGATGGGTAACATGTGAGATACTTCATATTGCTACATGTTTCACCCTGTTCTCCTTGAAAACATGTCTCAAAGACGCAAGATTACAGCTATTTGAGGGTTGTGACATGTTTCACTCGCGTTGCCGTTTCACTATAATGACCTGAATAGCTGCTTGAAACATCAAGGCCGAAACACGTACAACCAAGTCGCAAAGGCGACATGTCTCAAGGAACAAAGTATACAAGACAGATAATGCTGTCTGGTGCATGAAAGTTCTAGTTTCCAATAATTTATTTCTGGTCTTTAGCGATCGTGAATATATCTGACGGTATTGAGAATAAACAGACCGGCCAATTTAATTGAATTATTTGCATCGTAATATAACTCTTCCAGGCCTAGGGTATTTGAGGCCTGCCAAGGCCTAGGAAGAGACGCCTCCTCCCCACTAAATATGTTTTTACTTCTCGAGTCTAAAAGCCCCCACAATATATCTTGGGGTCCGCTCTGCTAGAAATTTCAAAAATAAAAAAAACAAATCCAATCCTTGGACACTTCACAGTTACGTCATATTCTAAATATGAATGTTTGGTCTATTTTTCGGTCAGATTTTCCATTTTGTTTATTTTTGCTACGTTTTCCGAGGTAAACTACAGGGTACTGTAGGGAAGAATTATTTGATGTGAAATAAAATAGTTCATGAACTCTTTTATCCTCAAAAGAAAATCGCGAAGAAAAAGATAAAACACCACTTTTCTGGAACCCCACATGACCGCCACTTTAAATTTACCAATGATCCATTTCTGGGAGGGGTATGCAAATAGGGATAAACTGACTTAAATATATTACGCTGTTAAATCAAGCAGTGTCAGCTCCTAACAATTTGTTGCTTCGGAGATATAGCGCAGAAAGTTTGGTGGAGGTTAGGGCATGATTCTCCTTCATGTTCGGAAGGGTTAAGAGTAATCTCGTTAAACATTCATACCAACAAAATACACAGCAGCGTTGCTATAAAAAAGAGTGACATTGATGGGGCATCAATAAGAGTTCGCTTTGGAAGAAACAACAACTGTGTTCTCTATGTGACCAAAGCTATACATCCAGTATTTTAAATGTGTGTAACCCATCAGGAAACTTTCTGGACATAGTCAATACGATTGCCCTATATATGATTACAACCATGCGCGGAATTCGGCCATTGTGTGACACAAATGGCACCAAATCAGGCATCTTCACATTTCAAGTTAAATATTGCACTAATGTTCCGTCATTTACCTTCCCCTAATGAATAGAGTATTGTAAATTGTTCAAACTGGGAAACGCACGTGATACCATATAGCCAATCAAGATAAAAACTTGCCAACACAGTGCAGCGAGGATTTTCTTTGATGTCAGTCTGTGTTATTTCCAAATATGGCAAGTGGTAGTTGTATTGATGTTAACTTCTTTCGAATAGCCAATCAAATTTGAATTTGAAAGAGGTAATTGCACTCCTCCTAATATGGATCTAATATGTTTATAGAGCTATGACATCACCAAACTCGTATTCTGATCAGATATTGTGTTATGTTCAGCCGAGGCAACTCATGTAGTGTACGACTTAGATATACGAAGATGAAAGCAGGAGGAGAGAGGGCATATTATTTTCATCTTTATGAAAATATTGAATATTGTTGGTGTGTGAAACAATGTTCCTCCTTCCTCACTGACTGTGATCACTGTTGCAACAATTCGAGACGAGTCCAGGCTCCGCTATTTTAATAATCATCTGCGATCCGTATTCCATTCCCCGAAACTGAATGGAATTTCAACGAATCTTTGGGCAGAGATATTTACCGCGAGCAGATAAGTCATTTTCAAGTTACAGACATCTAAATTAGCAAGTATGTTCAATACATGTATGTAATATAGTACCCCCTGTTGAGAACTTCTTCCTGTGTGCTGGGTTAGGCTGTGTCATGTCAACACACCGATGTGGAAACTTAAGTAAATTATTATTTTGGTTAATATCTGAATGTAAATGCACCTTTTGGTGTTCACCGAAACTTCAGCACGTTATTGTGATGGACAATTTGCACGCTATTATAATTGGTTCACATCAGGAATTATGATGTACCGAACTTGTATCTGTCTGAAATTATCATATTCATTGTTAACCTGCGGATCAAGCTGGTCTGTTATATATGTTCCTGCCTGTAGCCTATGGTTATTGTTGGTTCATACCTGAGTTTGGCTTCCATCGAAGATAAGAGAATAAAAACTGACGCAAGTTGAATGTAATAAATGTGTCGTGTATTTCTGTTTCTTTCACAGGCGATCTGGCGATCTGATGAAACATGTAATGGGAGATAGACTATTTTGAAACACTTCCAAGTTTGAGACATGTTCGGACCCGTTTCGCTTGCGACATGTCTCAAAAGTTGGGACAAAGTCATGTTTGGGCTTAGACGTTTCATTTTGAAACATGTAGTCGGCCGTAACATGTTTCAGATTGAGACAACACATGTTTCACTGTGCAGGATGTCACATGTTTCAAACGGACACGTATTTAACGATGACATGTCTGATATTGAGACATCAATAACACACATGAGGATGACACGTGTTTCAAATTGAAACATGAAGCCGTTTCAAAATGAAAAAGTTGGGACAAATTCATGTTTCATTTTGAGACGTTAAACATGTCGCCAATTTTTACAGTGTAGTTCAAAGAGAGGAGCCGCGTTTCATATCCCTCTATACTCGTCCCAGCTATGATTGATGACATATATGCTGCAATAAATGTATTATAGATGAACTGAACACTGAAGCCCCATACGAGCGCATTCAAAGCGATCCGTTGTACTAATAGTTCTCCGATTATCATCACCTGATTTATATAATGGCCTAAATGTATGTGCATATAAAATGTTGAAATCTCTACACCCAGTGCCCGACACATCATCCGAACGCATGGCATGATCATACGTAGAAACTTCTGCTCGTAGCCATGCGGTAACGGGGCTTATTTGCGTGTATTTGGGTGTGTTCAAAATGGGCACAGACGATTGGCCCCGTGTAGAAGGACATCGGACCATCCACACGCCGCGTACCATGCAGCAAAGACACACCTCCTTACAGCTTCCGGTTTACAAGTACCATAATGGCGGGGGATATGTGTGTTGTTTGTCGGAAGAACACGACGACAAACCTGCGGCGTGTACTGACAGGTGATACCTTTCCCCTTGATGTTAAAAACATTATCCAAACTGAGATTCTATGCGGTAGAGCAACATCGTCTAAATTTATCTGCCATGGATGTTTCAACAAAATATCGAGACTGACGAGGCTGGATTTTCAAATAGAAAATACGGTTCAGGCTCTTCAGAATGAACGACGTCAACTGATGATAGTTCTTCAGAATGGAATTAGTCCACCGCAAATAACTCCCAGTCCGGCGAAAATTAAAAGTACACCACAGAAGCTGCTCAAAAGATGTGTATTCTCCCCATCGCCCAAGGTACTTGTCAAAAAAGCGCCAAGATGGAGCAGCGGTAATACTCCCAAGGCCAAACTTGAAGCACATCTGACAAATTCAGATCAGGTACCGGTATTAAAATATGTCAAGTGACAATAACATATTTTCTGAGAAACGTTTAATAATTTTCGAATAAATAGATCATATCGAGCTGAAAATGATACCATGTAAAATTATTTGCCATATATCCAATAAACCCAATGAGCTAAAGATTCTGCTGATAAGTAAAATCATTGATAGTTTTTCCTGGAAATATGTTATTGTTGTTAGTTGCCATGTTGTCATGTATCTTCATTATGCCCCCAAATATTATTAAACAAGTTTGAGCTAATTTGTCTACTCCAGAAAATTGATCAGTGAATGGGAATGAGCAATGTATAATGCCTGGGATATGTTGCCATCAACAAAATGTAGTTGTCGTTTTTTGCGTGTTAGCATCTGATTCAGGTGGTTTTCTTTTTCCTGCAAAGAAAATAAGTATGAATATCAGTGAAAAACCAAAACAACCATAAATAACCTAAGACTTGTTATTGATGAATAGTTCTCTGTAAAGTCATTTTGTTTTGAACAATTCCCAGGAGACCCTTCACCCAAGATGGAATGATGCATGTGTCACAGGACATAAAACACTTTAACATAGACTTCGTTTCGCCAATGGAATTGTTATTCTAATTCATATAATTGTAACTTCGAATAGATTCTCGCTCGCCCATTCATTAATTCTTTCCCGCTGTGCCCCTTGTTTATCTCTGACCCACGTCCGTCTGATGTATTCATATGTTCAATTTAGAACTACAGCTGTCCTCGCATGGAGAGCGGTCCGCTTAGAAGTTCATATAAGAAGACATGAATTTCTCTGTGTAAAGTAAGTCCTTGCGAGAAGCGCCTGACATTTACTGATCATAAATGCTTGCAGCAGAAAACTCCGGCTTACACGATGTCCGTACGTGTGGTCCACTCGCTTGTATATGCGGTTTATGTTAATTGCACGAACGTGTTAGCTTGTAGCTAGTTACGTAACAACTTGGGTATAAAGGGACATCCCTGACCGGCTTCGGTATTCACCAACACGGTGTTTCACGTTATAGCTGGGACCGTACCAATGCAGTCTTCACGATTGTATTTTACAGGTATGTTAACGTACAGCATGTTGCGCATACATGTACGCTATATTGTAAATGCTAAAACGTTCTTGTACTTTCATAATACACGGCTCCTATACTTGCTTTATATAATCGTTTAATGGACATTGCTGTAACTCTATAAATACTACAATATGGAATATAAATACTGGAATATGGACAAACGTGACCTAACTGTAAATGCATTATTGCCTTTAGCGATGTCATTGGCTACTGATTCACCAACACGGTGTTTCACGTTATAGCTGGGACCGTACCAATGCAGTCTTCACGATTGTATTTTACAGGTGCTCGACAGGGAATAAATGTTTTGCAGTCTCCATAATCGGGTGTGTGTTGTATTTTCCCGTTCTCGAACAGTCTCCCGTGACATTTGGCGCCCGATGGGGGACGGGATAAAATACGTCCGGTTGGTCTGCATATATTTTTTCTATGGAGTCGAGACTGAGGGTCCTGAGCGAATATTGGGAAGTTTGTGTGCTGGTCTACGTCATTCCCGAGATGGCAGGATGGTCTAGAACGATTCGTCGGCGCATCTTTCAGAATGCGTGGGTTGCCAGTTTCCGCGCAAGATGGTATTCGGCGAGCTATGAAGCATGAAGGTTTGGCATGGTGGCTACTGATAAGAACGGCGACCTTTGTGATTCTTCCTACTCATCCATGTACTGTGTTTTAAATCTTTCGTCGTGAATTTTAATCTGTGATGTTCCCGGTTCTGACTAAATTATAATCGATCGTGAGATTCACATTCACGTTGACGTTTGTCTTGTCGAGCTGCGATTCATTAAGCTGAAATGGAAATATTCAAGGACAAGATTAACTGTTGAATTTTGAAGAAAAAAAACTGAAAATGAAAAAAAAAATTGTTTTACATTTTGAGGTGTTCTACATGTGTGGTGCGTAGACTAATTCATGATCGAACTGGACCTTCTGGAGAAACCTAGCATAAGTTTAATAGGACTGTTTTCGAGCTGACGGTCAGCGAGGGTAGCCATTTCGGTCTATGTCCGGAAATAGCCGATTATGGAGCACAGTTGACGATGGCCTAAAGAATTCCTACACATTCAGAATTTGTTCCATTCAAATGGTTTATGCTGGGACTAAACGAAGTTGGCTTCAATCGGACTGGATCTGAGAAATCTACTGTATATGCTGAGTATTATATGTTGTATATGTATGATTTACCCACGATATTGATCAATCTGCAAACGTCGAGGACGACATTTCCGGGAGAGGGGATAGTGTCACAGGACATAAAATACTTTAACATAGACTTCGTTTCGCCAATGGAATTGTTATTCTAATTCATATAATTGTAACTTCGAATAGATTCTCGCTCGCCCATTCATTAATTCTTTCCCGCTGTGCCCCTTGTTTATCTCTGACCCACGTCCGTCTGATGTATTCATATGTTCAATTTAGAACTACAGCTGTCCTCGCATGGAGAGCGGTCCGCTTAGAAGTTCATATAAGAAGACATGAATTTCTCTGTGTAAAGTAAGTCCTTGCGAGAAGCGCCTGACATTTACTGATCATAAATGCTTGCAGCAGAAAACTCCGGCTTACACGATGTCCGTACGTGTGGTCCACTCGCTTGTATATGCGGTTTATGTTAATTGCACGAACGTGTTAGCTTGTAGCTAGTTACGTAACAACTTGGGTATAAAGGGACATCCCTGACCGGCTTCGGTATTCACCAACACGGTGTTTCACGTTGTAGCTGGGACCGTACCAATGCAGTCTTCACGATTGTATTTTACAGGTATGTTAACGTACAGCATGTTGCGCATACATGTACGCTATATTGTAAATGCTAAAACGTTCTTGTACTTTCATAATACACGGCTCCTATACTTGCTTTATATAATCGTTTAATGGACATTGCTGTAACTCTATAAATACTACAATATGGAATATAAATACTGGAATAGGGACAAACGTGGTTAACTGTAAATGCATTATTGCCTTTAGTGATGTCATTGGCTACTGATTCACCAACACGGTGTTTCACGTTGTAGCTGGGACCGTACCAATGCAGTCTTCACGATTGTATTTTACAGGTGCTCGACAGGGAATAAATGTTTTGCAGTCTCCATAATCGGGTGTGTGTTGTATTTTCCCGTTCTCGAACAGTCTCCCGTGACATAATGATTGTGGTCGACTCTTCAAACGACCCAGTCGGTTTAGACAGCACCAACGTTTGATGCATGCCCCGTCTCTACGGTTTGGGCGACAACTTTCCACTAAAGAGGAGCCGCGGAAGGTCAGACCCAGTGAAGATGAACCCGGAGAGACGAACGCCACTGGTGATGCGATGACGAAGAGCCTGCCTATACCCACGGTCCAGGAGGGCCTGGATATCCAGCCGGACCCCGCCGTTACGGTTTCGAGTCATACGCCTGACAACATCGAACATTTTCTGGACGAGCCCATAAATGTTCCTAGCGATCTCTTACAGGACGCCCAGCCAGTGAGTGACATTTATCGGCGCCACTGGTCCATGATACGGCACTGTTTCTATCGTCATCGCCCTATTCAAGATATCTACAATTTTCGACTGACCGACCTCGCCCGTCTACCTAGCTACGTGGAAGCCATCTTCAAAGATCAAGCTAAGTCCTTCAAATTAAATCTGGCGTTTGGTTATGTGCTGCGGCATAAGGAGACAGACCAAGTCCGATACTTTACCCGAGCAGTAACATCCAGGTATTTGACCAACCGTTTACCATCATTAACCGAGTGTCGCTACAGACGATGCTGGAGAAACTGGACACCGTGGATCCCTTGAAATGGGCCCAACAACAACGCCCCAACACCAAGTGGCCAGTGGAGAGGGTCACCAATGTTACGTTCTTCGTGACCAAACTACGGAATATTCCCATCGGGTGAATGTATTCACCCAGGCACTGATAGATACTCAGAATGCACAAACATGTATCTGAGGATATGTTGCCTCAACGGTTTCCTGGGCTGCCCGATGATGATTACAATAAACGGTTTAAAGCGAACATGGCCGAAGATGGAACTTTCTGGAATGGAGACTTCTGATTGGACAAGAATACATCTAACGGACAGGAACGAATATGACAGATGCAAATGGTGGTCTCTAATTGGACAAGAGTGTTCTTGAATTGTAACACCAAGTGGATAATGGAGATATTGACCAATGTTGCGTTCTTCGTGGTTAAACTGACCACCACCTCCATCGGATAAGCACACCGTGAATACCCCAATTCGATTGGCTGATTGTTCGATCGCTGATTGGTTCTTTTTCTCGACCGCTGATTGGCTCTTTTTCTCGACCGCTGATTGGTCCACATGGAACTGTCCATCTTTCCCAGGTTCATCTAGAATCCCCCTTTTTTGTGCTCAAGCTCTGACTATAGCGATACCGCAACATTGTCTCATTGGACATTGGACCGTCTGACCTGGAGGTGACCCTTTGACCTTTTGACCCGCGTCCGCGCGCGCACTGCCGGGGATGACGCGGGATGACGCGGGATGACGCGCGCGCGCGCGCGCTGCGGGGCGCTGGGGCGGGAAAACACCCCGGCGGTTGAACATTGGAACTCTTGTGGGTTTGGAGGATGAACATACGGACGTCTAAGGGAAAAAATTGGAACTCTTCTATGTTTGGAGGTAGTTTTTAGTGAAAACCCGGAAGTGACGTGACAACCCACGCGACCTGCGTATATACTCCTGTAAAATAGAGCCGATTTTATTTCTTTGGAAGGGGCAAGGTCAATAGTACTTGCGCTTTTTATACTACTAAACTGTGAAGTAGATTACATCTTACATAGGCCTTAAGGCCGTGATATGCATATGAAGTATTCTGGGGCATGGTCAGTACTTTCCAATTTTCCCTTCGTCTACTGCTCGCCGATTTTTTGATTTTTTTTATTATTATTTATTTATTTATTTATTTATTTATTTCCTCGAGAGCTTTAAAATAAGACCTCACTCTACCCCATCGGGCCACTAGTGCTCCACCTAGACTCCAACATGTCCACCCAGTATGGATTTATACATACTAATATCCCAGTATATGAGTGTATATGGGTCTATATGGATCTATATACAAGCCTACGCGGTACTTTGATAGTTTTTTCCATCGTATTCTACATGATCAACCTCATAGCTCATAGTAAAAGCCATAAAAAAAACCCGACCACCCCTATACCCATACAGGCCAAATATAGCGGACACCATCTTCGCCTGGGAATTGGTCTAGTCCGAGTTGTCTCCCTTGCACCAAAGCGTATAGATGGGACTGTGGTTTGGCTGGCGCGATTATCCGGGCAAATTGACCTTGAGCAGCCATTTTGTTAGCGTTTTGTTAGCGTCCTGCATACGGAGGACGATTTCACTGATCATTGTGTTGTTTTCTGAGCTGGGAAACATTCTCTGTCGCAGTTTATAACGGAACTTTCTTCCTTTCGGTGTCGTATACCCGTCACACGTAGACTGTAATCGAGGGAGTGTGCTGTGTTGTGTTCGAGCGGACGCATAAATTTGTGTGATATCAGACAGGAAACGTGAAAATTGATATTCTTTCACAGATTTCGAAGTGTATACAGTTCTGGTGAGCTGAACGCAGCCTTTATGAGTAGCGATTGAACGATGATGTAGGCCACCGAACAGGTTTTGTGGAATCAACATTCTGTAACACTCCCCCCTCCCCCCTTGACTGGAGGGATTTTATCGGACATCTGCAGTACGGAACGCCATTTGTTGCATACATTCGCTTATCGTGGCAGTCCGTATAATTTGTCAATTTTTGTGTTTGGTTTCGTGAGAGAGGACGACATTGGTTTTCATTAGTGCAAAACTCCCGCTCCCCGACCCGCACCACAACAGTGAAAGCTGGTGGATGAAATTCTACTCCACGGGAACGGTTGGTGATACTCATATTTTTTAGCATACGAATGCATCGTGATGAAGGCTTCATGGTGTGTTATACCCACCTAGGAAAAAAACAGCCCCAGATCATCTGGACTAAACTCTTTTATCAGGTAAGCTAGACTTTAGTACTATACTTGCGTTAAAACCCATGCAGACAACCTATTCAAATTTCAATGCATTGGCAACATAGCGTCGCACGAAATATACGCGCCCCTGTTGACCAGGATTTTTTTATACTCCCACAACAACAGACAATTTGAAGACAATTTTCTAGCGGGGTGTTTTCTTGAACATAATTGCTGTAATATACTCTTCTTTTTGTGGACGCTAAATATAGGTGAGAAAATGGCAACATTGTGACCAAACCATAACAGTTGACAGCTGTAAAAATAGATACCGTGGCATAAATTAGAGAGAGCATTTCAGTACACCTCAAAAAAATGAAACCTGGACGGGTATCCTTCATCTCGAGGAGACGCAAGTTCGATTCTTGCTTTCATTATGTGAGTATGTGTTGGACATGTGATCTTTAAATTTTATTATCATCAATACACCTAAACGGTATAGTTCAACCCACACCCAGTCCATTAGATGTCCCTTCACGAATGCTTCAATTTGATACCTCACTCGACCCCATTGGTCCATTAGGGGCTCTCCTAGCTCCAAAAAGGCTATTTTCATACCCTTTTGGCCGCCGCGCATGCGTAGAATCACCCTAATTCAACCCCACACCCAGCCCATCAAATGCCCCTTCACCTCACCTTCAATTTGATACCTCACTCGACCCCATTGGTCCATTAGGGGCGCTCCTAGCTCCAAAAAGGCTATTTTCACACCCTTTTGCCGCCGCGCATGCGCAGAATGCCGATAGTTCAACCCCACACCCAGCCCATTAGATGCTCCTTCACCTCACCTTCAATTTGATACTTCACTCGACCCCACTGGACCAGTAGTCAATCCCCTAGCTCCAACACGGCTATTTTCATACCCTTTGGCCGCCGCGCATGCGCAGAATCGCCCTAATTCAACCCCACACCCAGTCCATTAGATGCCCCTTCATGAATGCTTCACTTTGATACCTCACTCGACCCCATCGGTCCACTAGGGGCTCCCCTAGCTCCAAAAAGGCTATTTTCATACCCTTCGGCCGCCGCGCATGCGCCTTCAATTTGATACCTCACTCGACCCCATCGGACCATTTTATCTAGGGACTACTTTTTCTCCGCGGAAGCTTTTTCCCGAGACCGAATCACCGCCAGACATGACTGCATCACCGCGGATGAATACATTCTTGCACTCACTCACACCACCCACAGCCGCCATTTTGTCCCACCACCCACACAGCCGCCATTTTGTCCCACCACCCACACAGCCGCCATTTTGTCCCACCACCCACAGCCGCCATTTTGTCCCACCACCCACAGCCGCCATTTTGTCCCACCACCCACAGCCGCCATTTTGTCCTACCACCCACACAGCCGCCATTTTGTCCCACCACCCACACAGCCGCCATTTTCTCCCACCACCCACAGCCGCCATTTTGTCCCACCACCCACAGCCGCCATTTTGTCCCACCACCCACAGCCGCCATTTTGTCCCACCACCCACAGCCGCCATTTTGTCCCACCACCCACAGCCGCCAATTTGTCCCACCACCCACACAGCCGCCATTTTGTCCCACCACCCACAGCCGCCATTTTGTCCCACCACTCACAGCCGCCATTTTGTCCCACCACCCACAGCCGCCATTTTGTCCCACCACCCACAGCCGCCATTTTGTCCCACCACCCACACATTCCCACAAAAAGCAGGCCGCCATTTTGTCCACCACCCACACAGCCGCCCATTTTTGTCCCACCACCCACACAGCCGCCATTTTGTCCCACCACCACACAGCCGCCATTTGTCCCACCACCCACAGCCGCCATTTTGTCCCGCACCCACGACACAAAAACAGGCCGCCATTTTGTCCCACCACCCACACGACACAAAAACAGGCGCCATTTTGTCCCACCACACACAGCCGCCATTTTGTCCACCACCCACACAGCCGCCATTTGTCCACCACCCACACAGCCGCCATTTTGTCCCACCACCCACAGCCGCCATTTTTGTCCCACCACCCACACGACACAAAAAACAGGCCGCCAGTTTCAATCCCCACCACCCACAGCCGCCATTTTGTCCCACCACCCACAGCCGCCATTTTGTCCCACCCCCCACAGCCGCCATTTTGTCCCACCACCCACAGCCGCCATTTTGTCCCACCACCCACACACACACACACACGCATGCGCACACGCCCCAATACACCCCAATACACCCCAAAAACCCCCCCCAAAAAACCCCCTTCGCGCATGCGCAGTGAGGCATTTGCAACTTTACTGACGCTTTATATACTACTTACGACCCCTAGCCCAACGGCATTAGACACAAGTTACGAAACATAACGTTTTAGATCGTGCACGCAACGCTTGCATTTTGCTATCAGCATGCGATATGTATCGCCAAATTCGACAAAAATGAGGCGCGTGATGGTATATCCCTGTTTTACAAGTTTCTGTAGTAATGTGTTTTAAAGTTGATTAAAATCTTCAAATTTTACGCAGAATCTAGCAGAACGCCACTAGGTGAGACATGTATATGCCATATGCAGCTCATGACCCCCCGAGGAGAGTATCATGTTTAAATTCAAGATGGCGGTCATGTGGGGTCCCAGAAAAGTGATGTTTTTGTCATATTTCTTCAAAATGTCTGCTCTTTTTTGCGATGAAAAGTGTCAAAAAACTATTTTATTTCACATCACATTAATATTTACTAATTTATCATGCTGTTTTTGCGGAGAAATTGCAAGAATAAAAAGTTCGAAAAATCTGATCGAAAAATAGACCAAAAATGCCGTCTTTGAAAATCACCTCACTGTGACGTCATCAAAGCGGCCATCTTGGATTTTTTTACATTTTCTGGTAGAGCTTGACTCAAGGGTATAGTATCGTAAGTTTCAGCCCGTTAGCTCATGGGACAAGAAAAATAATTAGGGGGGAGGGGGGCATTAACCCTCCTCCCGCAGGCCACGACAGGTCTCAAAAAGCCCAGGCCAGATAGGGTTAAATAATAATTCGGTGGCAACTTTGATTACTAAATAGGGACCTCTGACTGACATTAACAGTTGAGAAAATCAACCCCAAATCTTTGAGGATCGCTAAGGTTAAACAGCAGTATCATCACAACTAGTTTTCACTTATGCCGAACACAATTTAATTGTCAACTTATATATGTGCTTACAACTCCTAATTTTTCACTCCAGTATTACCACCCGCCGAAATTCGGCTTTCAAGGAATCGTTCCTATCTTGAATCTATTCCAGGATCTGTATTTTGACTGGCGATCACTCACAGGGAAGTCTCGATTCTCCCTCGACGCAGGTAAGTTCGTTTACACAGTTTTCGCTAGTTTATCGGTCATCTTTAATAGCAGACTTAGGTACATGTACATGTCAACCGGCAGGTGCGTTATAGTATAGTTATAATCCCTGATAATGTTCATCCCTCTTCAATTCCATAAATATTGTTTCCTCCCATTCAACAACATGATGGTAGTGGTAGTGTGGTAGTAGTTGGACTAGGTCCGCTGAGATCATGTTGAACCAGCGAATATGGTCGAGAAGTCACAGAGACCCTCAGCCAATGAAAAGCTATAAGGCTGACAAAGGGAGATCGGAAAGAGCATACTAAGAATCTGCCCAGTCGACCACACTCAGCCGTACTGAAAAGACTTTGCAAGAGCTATTATACAGGTAAGTCTGCCGCATCTTCTCCCGGACCGAGTCCTACTTCATCTGGTGCCAAAGTAAACTTATGCAAGCCTAATTTTGATTGTAAAATTAAATATAGTCTGTAGGGCGATATTTGAAACGCACGTGGTCTTGGCTGCTTGACTTCCTGACATTTTGTTTTTGGCCGCCATGATGAATTTCGGTTTCCCTTGGTCTGGGAGATGATTCGCCAGGCTTCCTGTTGTCCACTGAGTACCAGCCTTTAATTCTAAATTAATTAGTTTGTTTTTTTTTCTCAATATTCGGCTGTTATTTTATTTTCTAAATTTATAGTGCAGTTAGGGATTAGAAAATTTTGAGTTAATATAAACATATAGTATAGAGCTGGTCTCAGTGGATCCCTCCGGTTGAAAATGGTCTTTTACTTTGATATGCTGAATATATAGGCATTATCTGATTTTTATAATTTAAAGTATTGTGATGTGAAATCATTTCATATATCATTTCATAACAAAACATTCATCAGTCATTGAGTGTTATCAGTTGTGTTGCTTTCTGTGTTGCGTGTTAATGTGTATGTATGCACGGTTGTGATTTTGTGATTTGATTGACAACATATTAGTTACAATAGAGTTCAACCCTCAATTAAATACTTTTTACACTTGAATTCACTCAAAGAGCCAACATTTAATTTAAATCTGATACTGCTAGTAGGCATAAATGTTTGAAGAATTTGCAAATATTGTTATAATATTTAGCCATTACCTTTATAGTAATAGCCAGGGATTCTAATTCAAATCTTTTGATCTTATTATACTGAATGGAATTTCTATTAAATAACTTTGAGGGGTTTGAATAGATTGAAAATTATTTATAATATAACTCTAGTGGCAGAGTGGGAGTTATCTTGGAGAATAAACGAGAGAGTACTGATTCCCTGACTGAAAGATCTTCAGGTTGTAAATTTGCTCATTGGTTTAGTGATAGGTCGGTTTCTGATAAAGGATCCTGTCGGATTCTGACTTTGGCTAGGCTGGGTGGTGCTTAGTTGGTTCGTCGTGATATAGCTGAAATATTGTTGAAAGCGACGTTAAAAGCTATTTACTCAATCACTATTGACTCCTCGATTTAGTACAATTTAAAAATCAATTTGATAAATAGGGTGTATTCCCCTAAACACAAGAGATAATAATAGAATTCATGTATTGGGAGTATTTCAACGACTTAACTTTGGCTTTTTAATTATAATTAGCAAATTTGTGACCCAAATCTATACCTGCTTTTGCTATACCTTATCTTCCTTTAGGAAGATCCTACAAATAGTTGAAAACGAAAAAGTTGTCTCCCCTTAGGGAGCTCTCTCAGCTCAACTAGGTTACTTAAGCTCTGCCCAATCCATAATCTTCCTCGTTCTCTATTTGTACCTCCTCAAGTGTGGTGCATATCAGGAAGTGTCCTATAAGAGAGTGCTGGTTTGGTTGTTGTTGGTTGACCTTCGGTTGTACCTTTGCTAAATTTGTATTTTTCTCTTGCTGTATTTCTTAGACATTATATCTGAGATATCTGTCCCTGTAAATTCTAATTCATGCCGTTCGTGCCGGCAGTTTTGGTCTAGTTGGATGCTCACACAAAAGGTCACTTTTGTTACCGTCAGCCACGTGTTTACAGTGTCTAACTTGGGATGTTACCGCCTGGAGTTTTTTGTCCAGGCTTGACGAGCGTATTTATTACGGGTTACGGTAGACCCTGTTTTATCTGCGGACGAAAGACGCCAAACCCGTTTCTTTGTTTGGACAACAAAGGATTCTGTCCAAAGCCCGTCTTTCTCGATCGCTCTTTGTTATCGGGAACGTGATCTGTCCAGAGTACAGTGTGTAAGCCTGACCGGCTGGGATATTTTTATGACGTTGTAACTGTACGAAAATGAACAAAAGATTTTTGCTTCACGGAATAGAAATGCTTCAACGTACTATTAACTTCGTAGAATTACAAGTTTCTGCAGGGAATTTGCAGACCTTCATTTTTTGTTGTTGTTGTTGTTGTTCTTGTGTTTCGGACTTTTCCAGTTTTTGGTAGTTTACTTCTATGCATACAGTTCATTGTTCCTACCAAAATTTAATCTCTTGTTATATCAAGTGTTATTCTGTTTATTTGATATCATGTGATCAAGAGAGAACTTGCAGAGGTTTTTCTCTGTCTTTTATTCTAACGTTGTTGTTGTTGCGTTTGTCTTCGTCGCCACAAGTCAAAGCTATACACTACGACTCTTTGTTACATTTTAATGAGCTACCTTATTACTCTCTTTGTGTAATGAAGGGTGTGTTGAACAAGAAAAGAGATCACGAGATTGTTTATTAAGAAATTGTGCTATTCTTTGGAACACATTTTTCTGTTAGTAAATATTGCATTGTGATATATTTATTTTTCACAACCAAATTTTCCCTTCGGTATACTGAATTAGACTTACAAATCAAATTGGGTTGAGCTTTAATTTTATTTTCTTCTTTCTGAGAAATTATTATTATTAGCTTGAGTGTGAGTTTATTTCTCCGAGAAGTCTTTAGAATTGCTCTCGTTCGACGATACGTGAGTGTTTATTGATCTTTCCCTAGTCTGTTGGCCGGGCAAGATCAAGCCTGAAGTTCCATTGTACTTCATAAGTTACCGGTTACAGCCTTGTAAGAAGAACGACAGACTGCTCCTTAGCAATGTTCTTTGCCGTTTTTCTCCTCGACAGCTTCGTCCAAACATCTTTTGGTCTACAGCATTTGTGTGATCTTAATTTTTATTCTGGATAATAATTTCATCTATTCCTTTTGAGGACTTATGTGTAGTTTAGACCTCTAATTGGGGGGCGAGTCTAGATTGAACATTGTTCTTGTTTGGTCAGTTCAAATTGTGAAATTTAATGACCTTAGTTCATCTACCTGCGAGAGACATCAGAATGTAATTGTTCTCTTCGGGGAATTTTAAATTTTATTGAAGATCTTCCTAGTTCACGTTGGAAGTTTCTTTGTGTTGATGTCGGTGATGTTACTACCAGGCGGAGTTACGCTCACGTTTAACGCTAGGAACAATGAATGTGTTCATCTCCTCTCCGTTTCAAATCTCATTACAGTTTCGCGTACTACGGCTGTTTTGTTCAGACTCCACTGTGACTTTTCGAGTTTCGGGTTTACAGTTTTCGGATTCAACTTCAGTTGTTTTTCCTTCTACGTCGTTCTTGTTCGCCATAACGTTGTTCCTGTTCACCTCAACGTCGTTTCTCGTACATTTATAAGGTTGTACCCTGCTCCATTGGTACCCTGCTCCATTGTGAGCGTATATGTACAATAAATTGAACTGTTTTGAAAGAAATTGGGGAAATCACTACGCCGTTTTTCTCACGCAACGTTTTTCTCGTTTCGCATTACGTCGTTCTGTTACACCTCGACGACGTTCCATTACGCCGTCACGTTGTTCTCATACACCTGTACGTCGTTCGCGTACATCTGTTAGACGTTCCCGTACGCCATAACGCCGTTCACCACGTCGTTCTTTTATACCTCCTTATCAGGGTCGTCAAGTTCGACAGTCCCGGTCTCCATTTCTAGATCTTTCTCTTGATTGTCATAGAGGCTTCGACGTTTGTTCGCCTGCACGTCTCTTGATTTTGGTGTTTTTCGTAACAGGCAATTCGGTTGATGCGTCTTCATTATCGCTTGGTTGGCCTCCATCGTTTAACGAGATGCATATCTTCTTATACCCATTCATCCTCGTTTTCGGCGTTTCCCACGATTCACCATCGTCGGTCGTCGGTTTGAGTGGCAAGTCCCCCCGTTCGGAGTCAATATCGCCCTTGTATCACTTCTCTAGTCTTGGCGTTTTTCTCCATCTCGGGATTTCACATCGAGGTTTACTTAGGTTCGTCGTTACTTTGGGGGCAGTTTTTCGACACTCTCCATCAAGTGCTTTGTCCCCGTATAGACCGGCTATTCATTTCTACGCAGGACCTTACTCATTACGGTCGTCTCCTAGTTCGGTCTCTGCAGTGCCATCTGTCTTATTTACAGACGTGATCCCTCAATCCATTAGTGCTGGTATTGACGTCTCTACATCCACATCTGATTTTGGTGGCAGTCCCGCCACATCGCCATGTGGGGTGTTCCTTTCCGATTTCCATCTCCGGATCACCATCTCTACACCGATGCTTCCGAGACCCGTTGGGGAGGCCATCTGGACGGCCTGGAGGTGTCCGGCAGATAGTCTAGGTTGGATACCAGAATTATTTCAGGAAATGAATGCAGTCATCCCAGCAGTTCAGCATTGGAGTTGGTGTCTCGTGAATTCGTCCCTTCTCATCGCTACGGACAACTCTACTGTCAGTGCTCACATCAACAAGATGGGTACCACCCGATCTTTGTCAATGTCAGGTGTGGGATCTTTATGACTGGGCTCTCATTCATCTCTGTCATTTCAATGCTCGCCATGTTCCGGGTCGGCTCTTTGTTTTGCGGACCACCTTTCCCGCCCCGACACCGTGCTTCAGATCGAATGGCCTTCATCCAGAGGTCTTCAGCCAGATCTGCAGCATCTTGGAGACCCCCCTTGGTCGACTTGTTCGCGACGAGGAACTATGCAATCAACTGGGACTACTTCCTAGCTTATGCCTACCCACCCATGGCCCTGTTTCAGGAAGTTCTTCTTTAGATTACTCAGCACGACTGCGTTATTCTGCTCGTGGTTCCATGGTGGCCTCGTCGTCAGTGGTTTCCGGTACTGGTTTCACTTCTCACTGCTCCGCCACGTCGTTTGCCAGTTTGGCCCAGCCTGTTGCGTCAACCTCACGGGATAATACATCACAACCCGCGGTGGGTCAACTTACACGTCTGCAGACTATCCAGAGTGCACTTACAGTGCAAGGATTTTCAGCAGAAGTTGCACAGACGATGGTTTCAGCCAATCGATCTTCCACATCGCAGCTCTATCAATCGAAATGGGCCTATTTCGCCTCCTGGTGCCGAGAACGTGATTCCGATCCCGACTCTGCCTCCCTTTCCTTAGTAGCTGACTTCCTCCTTCACCTACATCGCGATAAGAAGTTTCAAATCAGCGCCATTGCGGGGTTCCGGTCTGCTTTGGCTTGGGTTTTACGTCTTTCGACCGGCATCGACATTAGTCTGAATGACAATATCTTTGCTCTCCTACCTGCTTTCCCCTTACAGTCTCGCCGTACTCGCCAGCTGTTACCGAATTGGGATTTTGGTGTGGTTCTTTGTGCCCTGATTCGTCCGCCCTTCGAACCTTTACAGTCCGCCTTTCTTAAAGCTGTTTCCTACATACTGCTTTTCTGGCGGCTTTTGCTTTGGCGTCTTGAGTTTCTGATCTTCACGCTCTGGAAAGATCATCTCTGACTTGGACGGCGGATTGGTCTCGAATTTTCCTTTCGTCCCGTCCCTGAGTTTATCGTCAAGAATGAGGCTGTGCGCCAAGGTCCGTCTGCTCAATGTTTGCA
>JAVTVY010002059.1:0-35600 GCA_036873755.1 Hanleya hanleyi
AGTCTCCGAATCAGTCAGTCTGTGAATCAGCCTGTTATTCAGAACAGCGCCCCCTGGCGTCGCGAAGCGGAACTAATGATGTCATCTTGTAGGCCATGCTCAGATGAGTTGATATACCAAAGATGGAGTCCCAACTCCTCTTAGTAGTCTCCAAATAAGTAAGTCTGTGATTCAGCCTGTTATTCAGAACAGCGCCCCCTGGTGTCACGGAGCGGAACTAATGATGTCATCTTTTAGGTCTTGCTCAGATGAGTTGATATACCAAAGATGGAGTCTCAACTCCTCTTAGTAGTCTCCAAATCAGTCAGTATGTGATTCAGCCTGAAATTCAGAACAGCGCCCCCTTGCGTCGCGGAGAGGAACTAATGATGTCATCTTGCAGGTCTTGCTCAGATGAGTTGATATACCAAAGATGGAGTCCCAACTCCTCTTAGTAGTCTCCAAATAAGTAAGTCTGTGATTCAGCCTGTTATTCAGAACAGCGCCCCCTGGTGTCACGGAGCGGAACTAATGATGTCATCTTTTAGGTCTTGCTCAGATGAGTTGATATACCAAAGATGGAGTCTCAACTCCTCTTAGTAGTCTCCAAATCAGTCAGTCTGTGATTCAGCCTGAAATTCAGAACAGCGCCCCTTGCGTCGCGGAGAGGAACTAATGATGTCATCTTGTTGGTCTTGCTCAGATGAGTTGATATACCAAAGATGGAGTCCCAACTCCTCTTGGAAGCGGAGATATCGTTCTTTCAAGTTTCGTAGGCAAATAATTACTGCTCCCTTTTGAATATCGAACCGCTAACTGCGAACTGCAGACCAAGTTATAAGACGTATACATTTTCGCTATCGTTTTGGCTAGAGTGCTGAAACTTACCACGCTATTATATATTTTCGCTATCGTTTTGGCTAGAGGGCTGAAACTTACCACGCTATATCTTTGTTTGGACGATTTTTCGGTCAGAATTTTCGGAAATTTTTTTTTTGTTTTTTTTCTGTGTTAGGCCTACACCCCAAATCGCCCAGGCCAGCTAGGGCTAATACAATAATGCGCACCGTCAAAGTAAAACAAGCGCTGGATGAGCGCAAAGACCTCCGTCGAGGCAACAGGGTCCGTAGCGTAATACATCACGGAATAACATACGGCCGGATGCCAAGCTCAATTTTGCATTTGTTGGACGTTAGCTTCAGCAATGGTAATTAATCTGGGATTGAGGGTTCCTCACTAGCATGTCCAGACAGGGATGTGAAAGTCACATTCCCAGCAAATAATTTTTGTTTGATTTGACGTGCTTGAAATATTGGGGTATGGAATAGAGTATATTGATGGAAAACCTGGAAAGTGCTTGAGACATTAGGCCCCATCCCACCCACACCTCCCCATGAGAGGATCCCCTCACCCAAATCAACACGTTAGCGACAGAAATGAGACCCTGTGTGCCTAATTGTACCAACTTGCTTGTGATTTTGTGCTATAGGCCCAACACAGCAACACTTCATATTTTGTATGTGTACAGTATAGCATCATCATTGAGAGAATGCTCTTCAAAACACACCTGATTTTACCGACTCTTCGTTCTGATCTGTCTCAACATCATATGATGAGGATTCAATGCGCTCGGTATAATTTTGTATACTGGTGTTACAGGTCACCTTCGCCTTCACCTTACTGTATCAGTGATCATGGACTTGTACATGTATCACATTCACATTGAATGGTGATGGCTGATGAGAATATTGCCCCTATGGAACAAATGACTGGATTCCATGCAGCAAATATTTATTGTGTAACACAGTGAGAAGAAAATTAATTGTATAAACATTCCAAGCCTCATTGAACACAAGCCGCACCATACTTGATATGAATATAACGCGCGTACATTAGCTCGCTTGGACGTCGCTTAGTTAAATATGGACAGACTCACAAAAATCTCAAAATTTTCAATAGCCACAAAAATGCCCTCAGCTTGTACAGAGTAAGTAAAAATACTTATGTACAACTTGATGTTTAGAAATGACTGTGTTGAGCAGTTCTATTCCCAACTTCTCTTTTATTCTATGTCATAGAGGACAGGGTTTGGTAGATAATTAAAAACTGTATTAACTCGGCTTCACATTTTAGAGAATGACTTTAATTGAGCCAAAGATGAAAGAGAAATACACTTATAAAAAATCTATTTAAAAAAATATATGTTTATATTAATTTCCATAATTTATTGAAAAAAACTATACGTAGACTTCGACCACCCAATATCACACAGGCCAGGCAACTGTGAGAGCAAGTGAAAGATACCCATCGAGTTGAGCGGATTTGCAGATAAACAACAAAAAATTGCCCTTTGTGCCTCACGAGGCCCTTCTCCATAGAGTGCATGCCAGTTATTTTTCTAGACTACAACAACAACAGTTTTTGCCTGTATCACAGTTCGAGCTTCCGATGACCCTTCAACCTTACCCAGACGACGGATAATTTTAGACAGATTGTCCGGCTAGGTTGTTGATCGGATTCACAAATCATGAATTCCACCGTGACGGAATCACCGTTGGGAAGACTTTTTCTTTATTCAAAGTCATGTACTCGGAAGTTCCGTGGTCATACCCATAGTTTCAAGTTTAGTTTGCTATTCTATATGACATCTGTTTACGGATCCATGAAAAATCTACAGATGATCCAGCATTTTCAGTAAATCATGCTTCGAAATGTTCGTGACGGAATCACCTGAAACGGACATGACTCTTGACTAGTGTTGCAGCAATTTGCTTGTCTATTTTTTTGCTGCTCTGTTTCAATCTGACTATTCTTATATGACATCTCTTACTAACATACAGTACCCAAGGATGATAAGATTTTTTTCATCGTGAGAAAAACGCGACTGGATCATCCCAGGGGTTAAATCTAGTCCGTGGCGGAATCGACAAAAAATCGTGATGGAATCACGAGTGCGCTTTTTAAATCTTATCGGTAAAAGTGCTTTATTAATTACACATTTTCTTCAAAAAAATATTCCTAGAGTGAATTTATCTCTTCGACTTAGAAAACTAAAACTCTGACCTCTTATTTTTACTAAGGTATACAGCTCCCGCCACATGCATATCTTTTCTGCAGATGTTTCAAAATAGTATAGTTTTCAGTAAAGTGCAATTTTTCTTCTTTGACAATTTAGAATTTCCCCGAGTTCTTCATGTTAAAAAATTGCGGGAAAAATATTTCGCTATTAAAACACATCTTCTCTATTATTGGCTTGTTCCCGGGGATCATAGGAAGCGAATAGAACAAACAGGATGCTAATATAGGGTCTACGACAGAATGTGGAGTGAATTTTATGCGAAAAAGGGCTGTTTAGCAATGTCCGCTTTTCCGTGGAATTCATGAGCGCACGATTGAAGTATCATGGGAAGATATATATTTCCAGTCGCTATCTCCCCCCCCCCCCATCTTCAAACAAAAGGAAAAGAAAAAGCCGAGAGAGCGCCTCGTGAGGCAGAGTTATTTTTCCAGACTACAACAACAACAGTTTTTGCCTGTATCACAGTTCGAGCTTCCGATGACCCTTCAACCTTACCCAGACGACGGATAATTTTTGACAGATTATCCGGCTAGGTTGTTGATCGGATTCACAGATAACGATTGAAGCATGGGAATATATATTTTTTCAGTCGCTATCTCCCCAACCCTCACCCCCCAACTAAAAAAAAAAGAAAAGAAAAAGCCGAGAGAGTTCTTCGGAGTTTTACGTTTTTGACCTCTGACTTTGAATTTGACTTCTCACTTCCGACTCGCATCCTGGTGAATGACACTCGTCCTTTATCTTTTTGCCGATTCAGAGATTCTCGAGGAAGTTTCCAATTATACTATCTGGAATGCGAGTTTTTCTTTCGTGAAAATTTACTTTTTATGAAAGCGCAGGTTTGTCTTCGTCGCATGCCGGCCATCTGTACCAGCGCGAAGCTATAAGTACATGTACACGCGCGAATTTAGTACCCTCGAATAAAGAGACCCGGTGGAAGCCCTGCAAAGGATGCACACCTTTTGTGACGTAAGCATTCATTTGTGTCCAGAAACTTTTCAAAATTTCGTCGGGAACCATTGCAATCCCTATTGGAAATCACACGAGTCGTGGGTTCCCCATATGACAATTATTTGGCGGGAGATTTCACGTTGCTCTCCTAGACCTCCGTCTGATCGACGGAGGTAAAAATTGGTTCGTTACCGTACCTAACGTCACATGGGGGGATTAGACAATGGCTTCATTTCGTACGTTTTGCAGCTAGAGAATTCCAAAGTAGGAGTGTCCTATTCTATTTCTTTTGAGGTCAAAAGTACATGGACACGGTGATCCCAACTCCAATAGTTTGAATTATTGATGGTTGTGCTACAACAACAGTAATTCAGGGATGTGGAATTTGGTTAAATTTCATGTGTACCATTCATGACAAACAAGAAACATATTGAAGATGTGTCTGCCTGCCTATATGTTCTATGTAGATATGTTTTCGACGCAATATCTCCAGTTCCAGGTTATGCATTGAGTTCAGGCCTTAACCTGCTGACTGTGGTCAAAACGTTAAGGGCCCGTAACGTCCCAAAACAAGACAATGGTCTGATTGGAGAAAGCCAGTCCCGGACTTGCACAACATTCAGATTAATCCTTTAACAAAGAGCTTCTCCAATAGCACCGACAGGTGCATTCATATAGCTGTTCGTTCATTGACCATCTTCCTTATCTCTCTAACAAGGGGTTGGGTGTTAACCTTGGTAACTATGATCAATATGAATCAAATTATGCTATTATTCCAAGAAAGGACCGTTCTAACATGCTCCACGGTATAGCCGAGCGCTGATTGGTCCAGACCTCAAAACATACGGAGATTATCACACAATAAGGAGGATGTTCCATTTGCGAACCTAGCATCATCCTTACCATTCTTCAGAGAACAAATTCCTGTAGCAACTTATTATACACCCAAAGCAGTCCATGTGATGAATCTAGAGTTATTAGAAAATATGTGTTTCAGTCCAATTGATTTAAACGATATTGAACACAGTAAAGCTGTTACAGATGACACCGATTACGAAATTACTCACTGAAACGATATCAATACGCACCAATCCAAATATTACACTGAATTAACATTTACCGAAGAAATAAACTCTACTAAAATAATTCATTATCATTTTTACACATGAACGTCAGAAGTTTAAAAAAACATTTTTCGGAGATCACCGGATTTATATACATAACCGAAAATATGAATTTGGTCTTCTGGGGTTCTCAGAGAGCTGGTTGAATCCAACAACTGATGCATTATTTGACATCCCTGGCTTTATAGCTTTTCCATCTTCAAGAAATAAGAAACGGGGAGGTGGACTCATTTTTTACGTTAATGAAAAGATAAAATCATGCACAGTGAGAGAAGAACTTTCTCAATTAGAGGAAGATGGCGAATATTAATCTGTTTTATTGAATTACTCTACGGCGAAAAATAGTATATTGTGGGGATATTTTACAGGCCACCAAATAAAAACGTGAATACTTTTAACAGACATCTACTTAATATCCTTAACAAACCTGATATAGCAAAAACAAAATGTGTGTTAATGGGCGATTTCAATGTCGATCTCTTTAAAACTGATCGTCATTCACCTTCAAATGAGTTTCTTGAAATTATGAAATCTCAATATTTTTTTCCACAAATTACAAAACCTACGAGAGTTCGACCACACACATCAACGCTAATAGATAATATCTTTCTTAACTTCCATGAAGAAAACTTATTGTCTGGCATCTTCTTGACAGACATTACAGACCACTTGCCAATTTTTCACATTTTGAAACCTGAATCGTGCAATGTTCCTCCAATCGTAGTATCAGCTACCGACAAATCACAAATGAAGAAACTGACCGTTTTATCCAAAGAATCAAAGATGTCGATTTTTCAGATGTCTGTGATGAGAATGATTATCCTAATACAGCCCTGGAAACTTTTAACTTCAAATTCAACTCGATTTATAATGAGCGTTTCCGTATTATCACTCGCAAATCACATCAAAAGAAAATCATTAAACCTTGGATTTCCCCTGGAATTTTAAACTCAATATATGAAAAGAATAGGTTATATAGGTTATATCTTGCAACTCATGATGCTGATGTTCACAACCAGTACAGAATATAGCGGAACAAACTAAACCATTCTCTTCCTGTTTCTAAAAAAAAAAAAATATTTTGAAGACGAATTCAATGAGAGTAACAACGACATCAAATCCACATGGAAAATTCTGAATCAAATACTCAATCGACGTAAATCCACAAAAAGTATCAAAATACTTCAATGTAAATGGTAATGAAATATCCAATACTTACGAAATTGCTTCCAGATTTAATGAATACTTTAGTACAGTTGCCGCAAACCTCGATTCACAAATCCCAGATACTGGACAAAACTCCAAAGATCTCGGTACCCCTAGTACAGAACATTTTCAGTTCCCACAAGTCACAGCTGACGATGTACAGAAAACTATCATGAGTTTGAAATTCGCTGCACCTGGATTGGAAGGTGTTCGAATATCAATAGTAAAATTGGTATCGAATTATATTTCTGCTCCTCTTTCGAACATCTAAAATCTATCTTTCAACTATGGAATAGTATCAACTCTCTAAAAATCTGCTAAAGTAACACCCATTTTAAAATCGGGTGACATTACTATACTCTCTAACTATAGACCAATATCTGTTTTGCCATGTTTCACCAAAATACTTCAGAAACTTGCTGTTAACAGGATGATTGAATTCCTCGAGTCACATGAACTTATTTCTATGAACCAATATGGATTTCGAGCAAATCACTCTACTTCTTTAGCAGCATGTTCTCTTCATGATATGCTGATTACTGCTAAAGAATCGAAGCTCTACAGCGCTGTATGCTTCTTGGATCTGTCAAAAGCATTGAGAATATTCTTCTCTCTAAGTTGGATCACTTTAGCTTTCGCGGTTCATCTAATAATTGGTTTCGTAGTTACTTAACTGAATGTCAACAGACTGTCGTCTATAATGGCATTTATTTTGATTCTATGTATGCCTCCTGTGTGTTCCACAAGGATCGATTCTCGGGCCAATTCTCTTTCTTCTATATATAAATGATATATGCAGTGTTTGCGGATGATACCAGTGTTGTGTTTTCATCTAAAGAACTCCCAGAAGTATTTGGTATAATGACACAGGAACTAGAGAAAATTCATTGTTGGTTTTCTTGTAATCGCCTGTCGCTGAATGCTGGGAAAACCAAATATATGCTAACTAGGCCGAACAACAACATTCGTCCATCCAATATGCATCATCTTTTTATTTCGGGAACAGAAATAGAACTCATTCATCAGTTTAAATTCTTAGGCCTCTGTTTTAATGACCAGTTGAACTGGAAAACGCATATAAACTACATATGTAATAAAGTATCACGAAATATAGGAATTATAAATTTTATTAAAAACTCTATAAACAAGAATTGTATATTTTATACTTTTCAATGATATTTCCGTACTTATCCTGTAATACCATCTGGGGCAACACTTACACTACTCACCTGAATACACTATTATTATTACACAAACGAGCTGTAAGAACAATAACTTTATCCAACAAATACGAACATACAGCACCATTATTCGAAGTCTACACATATTGACGTTATCTAAGTTAAACTTGTACTCATGTCTATTGATTGTTCACAAATTTATGCACTATTCGTACAATTTGCCAAAATCATATCAAACATACTTTACTAGACAATGCGCCGTCCATCATTATCATACCAGAGGGCAACAACTAACCTTTACATGCCATTATATCGATCCAATTTATCATTTTATACTCTCAAAGCCAGTGGACCTCGTGAATAGAACAAGCTTCCCCCTGTTATTAAAACAATTGAATCTACTTCGCTGTTCAAATAAAAACTTAAAACGTATCTTATAGGAATCTGACCTAATATCTCAATAATTGCCAGGTGTTTCACTTGTATATAATTTATACAAAAGAATAACGATTGCTACGTTATTTCACCCATAAATCTTACTGTAGATTTCTACGTTAATGTTATATTCCTTATTTAGGGATAGAACAAGCCCCTAGGGGTTTTATTCTCGCCAATCTATGTCACTTAGCAAACCGATTTCTTCATTTATTTTAATGCTTCAATATGCAGATTGCCTTTGTCTCTTGATTTACGTTTCTTTTGTTGGTGAATAAAATTCAATTCAATTCAATTCAATATTATACACATACATGAAAGAGATCCGCTATTCAGATCATACAATAAAAGGTTACCCACAAAGGACACCTCTGCGACGTTCGTGTTTTCTATGGCAGGTTTTGGCCGATAAGTTAACTAACGCTTCCAAAGAAAGAATTACACATAATAATTCTATATCAGACAATGTCGTAAAAGAGTCACCATGAATAAAACTAATTTCGGACATAATATCGACCCTCAAATCTTCATAAACCGGACAGTTAAGAATCCCATGGATTTCATGCTCTATGCCATTGTTACAAAGGAGGCATACACGTTGCACTTCATGAAGATTTTCATAACGCTCAGTCTCTATACGTATAGGCGCGACCCCAGTAGTATATATAGGGGATCTGGGGTCGCATTGACCTCAAAAATTTGCATATGACCTCTGTGACGCCACTTCCGGTTTCGGTCACGTGACCGAAAGTGACCTTTGACCCCGGCTTCCGGTCACGTGACCTGAAGTTGCAGCGCCGGGGCAAAGGTCACTTCCGGTCACGTGACCGGAACCGGAAGTGACGCCACAGGTCATATTCAAATTTTTGAGGTCAATGCGACCCCAGATACCCTTTTACAATAGCGGATATTAATTTGATGCTCTCAATATAGGCGCTTTGATGCTCTCGATATAGGCGCTTTGATGCTCTCAATATAGGGGCTTTGATGCACTCAATATAGGCGCTTTGATGCTCTCAATATAGGGTTCATACTCCATGTAAGAAACATGAGACAAAGCATACAATAGCCAAGTCTGGGTACAACAATATGTCTAGACTTGAGCCTTTTCAGCTGCACAAAGACTCAGACAATAGCCCCTACATGAAGTATCTACCCAATATAGGCGCTTTGATGCTCTCAATATAGGCGCTGGACAATGTTGAACCTAATGAGAAACCCACACATGCTCATGGCAGTATGGGTTGTGGGGTCTTGTTTTTCACGTCTCACCACGTAGAACACGATGGGTCCCGAAGCGATTGGTTGAATTTTATTGAAAAGTCACTGTGCGCATGCGTAGTGGGTGAATAGCGCTGGGTGGACGTTTTGGGGGCGAAAGGGGCCCCTGGTGGTCCGATAGGATCGATCGGGGTATCATTGTGAAGCATACGTGGAGCAGCATCTGACAGGATGGGTGTGACGTGGAACTGACGTCATTCTGCGCATGCGCAGTAGACAAAGCGTATGGAAATAGATGTTTTGGGGACAAGGTGGGTCCCTAGTGGTCCGATTGGGTCGAGTGAGGTATCATTGTGAAGCATACGTGGAGCAGCATCCGACGGGATGGGTGTGACGTGGAACTGACGTCATTCTGCGCATGAGCAGTAGACAAAGTGTATGGACATAGACGTTTTGGGGTCTAGGTGGGTCAATAGTGGTCCGATTGGGCCGAGTGAGGTGTCAATGTGAAACATACGCGAAGGAGCATCCGACGGGATGGGTTTGACGTGGAACTGACCTCATTCTGTGCATGCGCCGTCGACAAAGGGTATGGACATAGACGTTTTGGGGTCTAGGTGGGTCAATAGTGGTCCGATTGCGCCGAGTGAGGTGTCAATTTGAAGCATACGTGAGGGTCCATCCAACGGGATGGGTGTCTCGTCCGTTTTCATCATTCCGCGCACGCGCAGTCTGGCCGTAGCATAGAAAGCTGCAATTTTGGGGTGTGAAGGAAGGTGTTTGGGGTTTGGACTATTGTTCCGAATGGGTCGTGTGAAGCGTCATCTTGTAGTAACGCCCGCCAACGCCAAGCTCAAAGCTTCAACGCCCTGGTGAATTAGACCAAAAGCTCTCTATTTTCATGGAATTGTCACTAATTCATCGAAATGCAGTGACGCCCGTCGTTACGCCTTAACGCCCGTCTCAACGCCTCAACATAGACATGTTAGAGAATAACAACAACAACAACAACAACAACAACAACAAGAATGACAGGTCAATCATTTTATTATCCCCACCAGTACATCATACCCACACTGGGGGAGCCGCGTTGGGTATGTTATGTTTACAATTCAAGGCGACTCTTGTCCAATCACAATCCGTCCTTTGAGAAAGTTCCATCTTAGCTCGGTGTGACCTAAGCATCGTCGGGCAGTTCAGGATATTGTTCGGGTAACATGTCCTGAAACAGTTGTTTGCGCATTCTTGTCGCATTTTCCAGGGCCTCGGTGGGTGGTAACCCCATATCCTCTTCCAAGTGATGCTTGGTCTTCATGATGGACCTGTGCGTGGGGTCGCCTTTCATTTTGAAGCGGCAGCAGACTATACCGTTTATAGATGGCCATGGCTGTTTTCCTGATGCAGGGCCGCATTTCGGTGTACGCCTGTTGTAAGTTATCCTGTCCGCCGACTTCGATTATCGCAGCATAACTATGAATAGCTTCATGCACAATACGATCCCAGAAGGTAGGTTCTGCCTAACTTTCCTGGGAAGTAGGCTGACTATCTGATGTCAAGCTCTCCGTATCAGTAGATAGACTCTCAGCAATCTCGGTTTCTGTATCTGTCGGTGAACTCAGTCTCTGTATCGGCTTCTTGTGCCTCGGAGTCTTCAATCCCATGTATATTTTTCTCGTGTCGCATCATATCGTAACGTCTGGTGAACGTGCGTTCACACTCAGAGCAAGTATAAGCCATGTTGACGGTTGAATGTCGACTGTGCGTGTTTTGGGAATACACTTGGTTTTATAGACAGTAACGCCCATCAACGCTTAGCTTAACGCTTCAACCCCCTGGTGAAATAGCTCAGCTCTCATTTTCATGGACATGTCGCTAATTCTTCGAAATACAGGGACGCTCGTCAACGCCCGTCGTTACGCCTTAACGCCCGATCTGTACGCCTTAATGTTCGTCTCAACGCCTTAACGTCCTATCTCAACGCTTTATGCATTGTCGATCATCTATGGACGGACATCATTAATTTGAAGGTTGAAGGAGTTAATTTCCCCAGCTGCGTCTCCATAAAGGGTTGAAATGCCTCATGCAGGATCAGCAGATTCTGGGCACGGGTAGTTGTGTTGGTATCCTTATTGGGTATTATCTGTTTCTTATGCAGTAGAAGACATACCCGAGTCACCCACTGGATGTAATCTATGAGCGTGATAAGATGACAATGCATGTGCTGATGCTGAACGGTGGATCCACCTTGCGCTGTATCAATAATAACATCGACATTGGCTCGACGTAACGCTTCGGCTAGAATATCCTCCTCAAAAAAGTTGGACTCTGCAGTGCTCATGGTGAAATGAGGGGAATGGTGCCGTGTGGTCTATTTATAGTGGGACGCTTTTGGTCTTAATGATGTGTTCAAACAAATGTTTCTTTTGTGCTATTGCTATGGCATACGCCGCTTTCCAATTCATGCCCGAGGTTTTCAACATCGACGCAGTTCTTCCGATTTCCATATGAACCGGGTCCTTGTCCAACAATTTCATATGAGACACGAGGTCGACATACTGCTGACGTAAAGCCCGTCGTAGTCTGCGTGCCAATCTGTTATGGGCTAACATTGCGGCTTCCTCTTTAGAACACCCTTTGTGTTGAAACTTGTTTTCTGTGGCCCTCAACGTCTCGCCCATCTCGGCGTCCATACTTTCTTTGAACAAATCCTTCCATAGCCCCGAGTTCACATCATGTTCATTCCCTTGTACGGGTTTGGGTTGGTCCTTCACGGTTGGGTTATATTCTGGAACTGATGGTATGAAGGGGACCAGCTGTATGAGGGTGAATTGCTGCTGCTGGACGGGTGCTCCCAGGTGTGGACTCGGTGGATGGTGTAGGGGTATATGACGTTGCGGTGATCCATCGCCGGGTAACAGGTGGGTCGTCAGCCGGAAATCGTCGGTGGTATGGGCTTTTAAATCTACGAACGTATAGCCATACGGACGACTTGTCGCTCTTTGAAACGCCTGCATGAAATGGTCGATGTTCTGAGGATAAATTCGACTACCAAACACACCGATTTGTGCTCTGTCGATGAGATTAGAGAACAACACAAAGTATTGGCGGTTCAAGGCAATATCTCTGGACGCCTTCCCTTTAGGAAAGAGATTCTGAGTCAAATAGATGACGGACAGATTGCGATGATGGGACCCTTTGGTGAATAGGTCCGCGATTTTCGAATTGTCCTTTGTCGCACTCATCAGGTCATCTAGCACTACCACGTTGGTCATCTCGGGGTCAAAGTAATACGCTTGATCGATATCGTGAGGAATTCTTGGGACGAAACTCACATTCTGTAATCGCGTAGTTTCGTACGAGGGCTGCCATTGGCCATAACACCATACAACGCGTGCCGGAGCTGGGGTTGCCACACCTTCCTCTAAGAATTTTATCATCCAGGACGTCTTTCCACATCCCGTAGGACCGCTCACCCTCATCGTATTAGGATGCTCTAGTACTCTCGTGTGTGACATAAGTGTTGATCGTTCTTCGCGCGTACTTTGTATTTGCGCGTTATCGGGACTCCGTTCCGTGAGATGGCTTCACTGTATACGATTATTGTGTTTGGAAAGCAAATCTCTACGTAGATTAAATGGCGTGAAAAATGGCTTCGAACACAAGTGACATGCGTAAACCATGGCTCTCGTCTCCACGGACACCAGGCATATAATGAAGCTTTGACAGATGCATGTCGTGTTTATATGCGAGAGATCGGAGCTCGGAGATGGGCCAGTTGGGTGTTTGGAGCTCGGAGCTCAGGGTAGGGTAGTCGGGAGCTCGGAGCTCGGGGATGGGACAGTTGGGTGTTTGGAGCTCGGAGCTCGGGGATGGGGTTAGTCGGGAGCTCAGAGCTCGGGGATGGAGCAGTTGGGTGTTTGGATCTCGGAGCTCGGAGAAGGGGCAGGCGGGAGCTCCGAGCTTTGGGGCCCCAAAATTGTTGCTTTCTATACTACGGCCAGACTGCGCATGCGCGGAATGATGAAAACGGACGAAACACCCATCCTGTTGGATGGATCCTCACGTATGCTCCACATTGACACCTCACTCGGCGCAATCGGACCAATAGTGGCCCACCTAGACACCAAAACGTCTATTTCCATACCCTTTGTCTACGGCGCATGCGCAGAATGACAGCAGTTCCACGTCACATCCATCCCGTCGTAAGCTGGAACTAGGGGAGGATAACTTCGGGCTGTCACGTGACCTGGAAGTGATCCCTGTGCACCATTATTAATATCCGCTATTGTTAAAGGGGATGTGGATCCTTATTGATCTACTTCCGACAAGGGGCGCCACCAGTCTTGTGACGTCACTTCAGGTTCATACCTCGTTTCGACCTGATGTTAAGGGGATCTTTCGCTCCATTGACCATAATATCCGCTATTGTAAAAGAGTATCTGAGGTCGCATTGACCTCAACATTTTGCATATGACCTCGGTGACGTCATTTCCGTCAAAGACCTTTGACCCCGGCTTCCGGTCACGTGACCGGAAGTTGCAGCGCCGGGAGTCAAAGGTCACTTTCGGTCAAGTGCCCGGAACCGGAAATGACGTCACAGAGGTCATATGCAAATTGTTGAGGTCAATGCGACCCCAGATCCCCTGTATATACTACTGACCCCGCAGCGAAATTTAGCTAACGCACTTCTGTGACTTTTTTTGGTATCAACTCGCGGACAGAGTACTCAGCACCGAAATCTGTCTTAAACATTCTATATACAGGCGGAGTTTTCCATTTTCTTTATTATCAATATTACTCCATTGTTCAACAAACTGCTGATGCATATTTTCTTCTATAACCGATAAAACATATGGTTTGCTATAACAAACATTTATACTACCAAAATGTGGACAATCTAATTCCCTCAACGGTTTACAAACTCGGAAACTCCAGTTCTTACATCCACCATTGGCTGAATTAAATTACAAAGGCCCATCTGAAAACCCCTATTATTAAGCCTCTCTTCGCCCATTTGTGTACATATATTCCACTGTCTCATCACAATTTTCCATTGGATAATATGTAGCGGAACCCATCCCATTTCACCATTTATACTCGCACTTTACTAGGCCAAGAAAAAAAACACGTTCAGCTCGGTGTTGGATGGCATTAAAGGATATGTTGACTGTTCCCCATATGGGAGCTTCATAGGTAATAACTGGTACGACCATGGAATTATACAACTTTGTGAAGACGGCATATGGTATACCACCTAAAGTTTTACATTTCGCTATAACCAGATCCAGAGCCCGACCAGCGGACTGGGCCGCAAATTAGCCATAACATTGTAGTCTAGGTGTTGAGTCAAAAGGCCAAGATACACATACTGGTCCACTATCTCTAGTCGGTTGCTATCACAGCTAACACATTTTCCGCTTTACTAATAGATGGTGGACGAAAATGCACAACTTTTGATTTTCCATGATTGATACACATTTTGTTATTATGGCACCATAACGACAGATATTCGAGCAAACAGTTCAGATCCTCAGCACTACCCGCAATCAAAACCAAATCGTCAGCATTCAGGAGAATACACACTCTCTCCCAGCAATATTAATACCTTTACCACTACTTTTTAAATAAAGACTATATCATCTAGGTACAAATTAAAAAGAACGGGAGACAAAACACATCCCTGCCTGAGACCACACTTCACTTCGAACCAATCTGACTTAAGGATAGCTATCCCCTTAGAGGCAGTTTTTGCATCCCCATGACAATTTGTCGTCTGTATCAATAAATATACAAGATAACCATAATAAACTATATATTTTATGAAAGCATACATCGTAGGGATTCCAACCTATATGATTTCTATAACTGACGCTGCTACTGTGTAGAAAATATTCCAATTTTAAAAAATTAAAATGAAAACAATAGCGTCCATTTTTCAATTGAAATTTCATGAAAACTGTTGGTTTTGTTTCAACTTTGATGGTATACTTTGGTAGGAGACAATTCGAACTAGTAAACTTTATCTCATGTTTTTAAATTTTTGCCTGGTTTTGTTTTTATAGCTATTTTATTAAAATAAATTGAAAAAAAATGTACTTTTTTACGGTCGTTTGTCTTAAAAGTTGAATAATTAAAAAACTAATCCGAACTTACAAAAAGTGAGATAGGGTTTACTAGATCACCTTATAAGTAACAAACATGCCAAATTTCAAAAGCGTAGCATGGATACTTTTCGAGAAATAAAGCTTAAATCTCGGATTTTGTACAAAAATGAAAGGTTAGAAATCGGGTAAAATGTGTCCAGCTATACATCTGATGAATTAATCCCTATTTTTTGCTTGAATTCTATTGTCAAATACATTTTTAATCTGTCTAATGGGACCTACTCGAATTTCTGTTATTCTGGATAACTATTACACTAAGTTTTTTTCATCAAGTCGGTTTAAAGTCCAATTTAAACTTTAAAAACCTGCTAAAACTTTTTCACACCTGTGTAGATTACTTCACTGCGGGTGTCTGAGTGAAGTATCACTGTCATAATTAGAAACAAAAATAAGAAGGATGTTTGCATGGTTTTGATCAGAAGGGGGTACACTGATGTAAATAAGTAGGACTAATAGATAATTATGATAAATGGAACGAAGAAGAACGTGGTCGATGGCTACATAAGATTCTTGATGGAGAGAAAAGACAAGTCCAAGGATTCCAGTTAGACAATAAGCGTGATGACCGCATCATCACAAGATTAAGACTAGGCAAAACCGGACTTAAATCACATCTGTCCATGCTTCTGAAAAACACCTCACCACTCTGTACCGCATGCAACAATGTAGAAGAAACAATAGAACATGTCCTACTTGAATGCCCTAAACACTACCCACAACGCGAGGCACTTAGAAACGAATTAAAAAAATTCAACACTCCCTTAACATTACCAGCGATATTAAACCCTAAGCCCCCCATTAGAAAACAGGTATTCAAGTCCTTAATAAATTTTATCAAAACTGCTGGCTATTATTCCAGTATATAACACTACCCCCGTGCATGTGCACCACTAACTAACAATGTCAGCATTGGCCAAAATTTCTCTTTTGGAATAAAATATAGGCAATGTGGGCACCGGAGATACCATGTTCCGTGTGGGCCGGTTGCCACATTAGTCTCAAAAATCGGAGGCCAAGACCAATCAACATCCCTGCGACAATATTGGCCAAAAATCTCTCTTTCGCAATAAAATAGGCAATGTGGGCACCGGAGATACCATGTTCCGTGTGGGCCGGTTGCCACATTAGTCTCAAAAATCGGAGGCCAAGACCAATCAACATCCCTGCGACAATATTGGCCAAAAATCTATCTTTCGCAATAAAATAGGCAATGTGGGCACCGGAGATACCATGTTCCGTGTGGGCCGGTAACCACATTCGTCTCTAAAACCTAAAGGCCGCTACCAATTCAACAACCAAAGACATAAATCATTAGCACACGTCCAAGAAACAATCACGCACACAAATAATGTCACTCACAAAAATGAATACTACACACTGTCTCATCTTATACTTTCAGAAATGGAGATGAAAACGATGAAGGTCATCACCGTCGGTCCATAAGAACGTCCAGAACCAGAATACTCGACCGTATACCACGCCAGTCACGCCACCCCATAGATGTCACCGAACTAACGCCTAACGACTTTCACGCAATATAGGACGTAGACCTGCCGTCCTGTGCCCCAATACACACTCCAAGCAATTGTTACAGGCACAGATTTCTGGAACAACCCACCCTGTTCCCAAGGGCGTCGTTAGGAAAGTCGATCCGAAAAATCCTGAAGACGCCCATGGTTCTCCCAGTTTTTTTTCTGGACGGCTTTGTGCTTACAAAGGGGTACCAAGACAAAGGAATCATCCACGCGATTACAGTGAACTCATATTTACCAGTATAACTTAATCAAAAACCAGAAAGAGACTTACGAACTTGTACATATAGCGATTCTTATTTACTTCTATTTATATCTCCTACTAATCTCTCATATTTATTTATTTATTTATTTATTTATATATTTAGCGCTGGAAAAGATATTCAACAAACAAAGTAATGTACCGCGAAATTCAAATAAAACATTGAGTTGATGGGCCGCGAAATCCGAATGGGAAGCGGCCCATAAACTACAATTTCAATCAATAATTAGCTTACCATAATACTGCGGAAATGAGTTTTGGAAAGGGAAATTTAACAGACAAAAATAATAGTAGGCAATCTGTTTAATTATTCCAGTGCCTGGGAAACAAATTTTTTAATCTTAATATTGAAGCACTTCTATTTATAATTTTTATTTCACTTTTTCACCAAATGTTAGAGGAAATAGTGAATATTTGAATGAAGAAATAAAAAAAAATGATCAATTTTGACCCTCTTAGGGGATAGCTATCCTTAAGGCCATTTAATCTGACACAACATGAAACATTTTGATAAATTGAACGTATTGCATCCAAAATTCTCCCCTGTATTCCAGCAGATTTCAAAAGGTTCCATAACATAACTCTATTTATACTATCATAAGCTTTGCTAAAATCAATAAATGCACAATATGAACTTTGTCTCTCTTTTTTTGGGGTTTCAATTATTTGAGTCAAAGATCAAATGTGGTCTACTGTGCCACGTTTGGACCTAAACCCATTTTGTTCATCACATAAACGATTATTATCTTTCGCCCACATTGCCAATCTAGCATTTAGCACAGCACAACACAATTTATAAATAGCCGGGGCCAACACTATACCTCTATAAGATAATGGATCCCTTGCATCCAAGGAACTCGATTTAGGAATTGGGTTAATTATTCCTTTAGACCATATAGTGGGTGTTTTTCCACATTGAAAGCAAACACTAAATAGCCTGTACAAAAATCTGACAACAGTGTCGTTCCTACATACTTCAATTGGAATATAATCGATTCATAGAGCCTTACCATTTTTAGCGTTAGTTAAAGCATATTGTATTTCTTGCATAGATATAGCAGCATTTAATTCATCAATCTCCACATTAGTATTAACATCACCTTCTCCCAATGTATTTCCGTTCTCATGGGTATCAGAAGAATTGAGCAAGTCTTGGAAGCTATTTTTCCAGGTATCTAAGACAACACCAGGGTCGCTTACTATATCATCGTTGAATTTGATTTCCATAGGGATTTGCTCAAGTCTATCTTGCCCCACGCCAACCTTACCAATTTGTTTCTAAAAATCTTTAGAACTAATGGACTCTAAATTACGTTCTCTTTGTTGTCTGGACCAATAGGACCGTTTAGACCTTTACACAGCACGGTAAAAAAAATTAATTGAGGCGCCTTTGACTTGTGAAATATGGCATTTCGATTTACATTAGAAGTTATGGCATTTTAATAATCAGAACTTCAATGGTTATCTGACTATAAGTAGATGCAAACAGGTTTTTACGCACAACATGCCATAATAATGGTACTGTGTTATTCCTTGCTTCATAATTTAAGATGTAATGCATTATAAAAGAAGAAAAAAATCCTCTGGAAGTCTGAAGTCGGAAGTGAGAAGTCGGAAGTCTGAAGTCAGAAGTCGGAAATCAGAAGTCGAAAGTCAGAAGTCCCCTCTCGGCTTTCGTAGGTTTACGCCCAAAATCTACACGCACCGCAGTAGCACAGTGATGAGTCAAGTGAACTTGTCATGGACATCACTCCCGGACGATAGACAATATTACGTGAGATAACAACCGCTTTGGTCATGTTGGGCAGATAAAACTGACCTTTCCCACTTGTTTTGCTGTTCTTAGGTATTTGTAAGATCTCCAGAATCATTTGTTTGTATTCTAACGTTTAATCCTATTAAAATTACATTGCTATTCTCGGTGATCGTGCGGATGATAAATAACTCACCGATTTCCTCCTAGGTATAATTATTTCTCTCATGTATACTAGTAAAAAGTCACGGAAACTGGTATACAATTATAAGCTTTGTATGAATGAATTAAATGCAACTGGACAAAGAGAGCCTTGTGACGTTGAACGAGTCCTGGCGAGATAGAGTGTTCAAGTAGCAGTTTATGAATATACCGATCAAATTATTTGCCAAAGGATAAAATCAAAAACATCAAACCATATAAATTTCGGAGACATAAACAATACTCCTCTTTCAGGTTACGGGTTACTTGTCTTAAATAAAGAAGAATGTTATCTGATTGCAGAAAGTCCATTCAACTGCTTTCCATAATATGTAAATCTGTTTGGCATATGAAAACAAAAGTCCAGCAGTTAGGTCGTCATCTGCAGGCTGGACATTGACTTGAACACATCTACCATGGCGTTTACATTGAATTTAGGGCGTGGTCCCTGCCAATTACTGGCCGTTTTCTGTGTCTTTATGCTGACAAATACAGCCGAATGTAAGTATATTCTGTATTCGATTGATTTATATGCAATTTTATCAAACGAATGCCTTATTCGATCAAGCAGTGATATTATTTTTGTTTCAAAATGCATTTTCTTCTTCGTCGCATCAATAGTCGTCTCTGCATTAAACCTTGTGTTCGGTAATTCATGTTCGTTTTACTTTCCCGTCCCAAGCAGAAAAGCGAGAATAGCTAACTATTGTCTAACATTTATACAAAGATAACAATTTACTGATGCTTTACTGTATGCGAAGATAACTCTGTGATCTCTAAAAGTTCCCAATTCAAAACCGAGTTCGTCCCACCGTAACCTAAGTTGACAAACGTATAATATATAGGCTAACCCGTTTTTGTTTGTTGTTGAATTATTTACAATTCTCATACTACTTACCTAGCAAAGGTGTAAATTAATCGAGGACAATGGTATCGACGTCAACTATAGATACACCATTTAGAATGTAATCTGTAATGTTGTAATTGATCACATTGCTGTTCGCACATTTTCTTGTGTATATATTTCATGAATGTCATATTTTTTCGAATAATGTCCCGCGTGTTTTGATATGCAACACACTAAATATGCATCATTTATAAATATCATACCAAAATAGTCGCATCACATCAATAAATAGTATGTATGTTGCAACTGAACAGAGGCAGGTATAGTTTACCTCAAAGTCGGAGAGGAAATTCTAATCTGTTGTAATAGTAAGAGTTAATATTCTGGACCATTATTAGTTATACGTCGCCCTTTGCGAGATGAGATTTGCTTTCTCCCGATCACGTTCATGAATGGAGCACGCGAGCACCGATCACTCAAACGTGTTCTTAAAGATTCGAGTTCTGTCACAATATATATTTTAGCTGCGAGTCCGTGAATATATATTAATTCGATCCGGCAAATTATCACAACGGATCCCCAAATGACCACAACAGATCATGCAACGGATCCACAGGAGACCCAAAATTACAGAAACGGACTCCAAAATTACCACAGCAGACCCCCAATGAGATTTGCTTTCTCCCGATCACGTTCATGAATGGAGCACGCGAGCACCGACCACTCAAACGTGTTCTTAAAGATTCGAGTTCTGTCACAATATATATTTTAGCTGCGAGTCCGTGAATATATATTAATTCGATCCGTCAAATTACCACAATGGACCCACACAATATTCCACAACAGACGGGGATAATATTCCACAACGGACGGAGATAAACCCAACTTGATACTTCATACCCGACTTTCCGTTCACAATACGAATTACTCTCGACATATCAGCCCACCGAGTCTATTCGAAATAATTTATTAATTGACCTCGAATCCATCTGAATTTTGAAATATGGGTTATTGGTTGGCTGTCTCATGCGTATGGCCACCCCTACCGTCATAGTATGAGGAATGACTTAACTACTGGAAAAATACGTCAGTCACAGTCGTTGGATATATGTTCTGACTGAGTCTCGTCTCTGGCTTGTATGAAATATACACATCGGATATGAATGCTTTTGGTGGTTTGATGTAGCAAGGCTTATTCGAAGTGTGAACGGAGAAGTGGATTTTCAAAGGAAGACGGGATAAACGGTGATAATTATATGAGAATTATACGTCCACTTTACTGACGAAACAGACGAAAAGTTTCCTGAAATTATTATTTTACATCAAAATCATATGTAGAAATGAAATGAAACCAACTAAACGCCCGCGTGAATGTCTTGAGCACCCACAATAATCGTGTTCGATCTTCTTCCTCAGTTTACTTCAGTTTCAAATGAAAACCGACTCTTCAAACGCAAAAATTAATCACTGTGGTTATATAGCAACTCGAAGATAATAGACACTCAATACAACTATCTTAAGGTTTATCTGGAGTCCGTTAAGTTGCAGGTCCAATGTGATCCTTTGGGGTCCGTTGTGGTATGTTGTGGGGTCCGTTGTGGTATGTTGTGGAGTTCGTGATGGTATGTTGCGGGGCTCGTGGTGGTATGTTATGGGCCCGTTGTGGTATGTTGTGGATGCGTTGTGGTAATTTGGGGGTTCAATGTGGTATATCTTGTTGGTCCGTTGTGGAAAGTTGAGAGTCCGTTGTGAACCGATCATTGACAATTCCTGTCAGCCAATATGAGGGCAGTCAAAAGTTGGATAGAACTTGATACAGTCGATCGAATGCGATCGAGGAGGCATCTTTAGTAAAGAAAACATTCATTTTTTGTGAAGAGAGTAAAAACGTAAAACTTAGAAAAAACGACATTAACATGGCCCCAAAAGATACCTTGAGGAAAGGTACCCACATACCAAATTTGAAAGAATCCTTACAGGTCCAACAGTTACTGTGCGGAAATGCAATTTTACCTCGGCCTCGACGCCACGTATAGGCAGATAGGCATAAAAAGTAATCTCAACCGAGATCTTGAGGCAATATACCTTGACATTGGAAATAGAAAATGTTAACGTGGCCTAAGGTGGCGCCACCTATGAGCAGATCAACAAGAAAAACAATCCCAAGCGAAATCTTCAGGTAAGGTACCCATATAGCACCCATATATCAAACGTGGAAGAACCCATTCAAGTTTTGAAAAGTTATTGTCCGGAAACATAATTTTAAATTTGCCCTCAGGTGGCGCCACCTATATGTGAATCGGCATGAAGAACAATGCCAGGCGAGATATTGAGGCGAGATACCTACACACCAAATTTGGAATGAATCGGTCCAGGTTTTCAAGGATTATTGTCTGGAAACACTTTTAACTTAGCTTCCAGATGGCGCCACCTATACACGAATCAACACGAAAAACAATCTCAAGCCAGATCCTGAGGCAAGGTACCCACACACAAATTTGGAAAGAATCCTTAAGGTTTTAAAAAGTTATTGTCTGAAAATGCAATTTTCACTTGGCCCCCAGGTGGCACCACCTAGAGGCGGATTGGCACGAAAAACTTTCCAAGCAAGATCTATAGACAATCGACCCACTTACCAAATACAAGAACATGGGGCTGTGCCTGATAAATCGATACCTTTTGGGGTTGAAATTCATTGAGGGGTGACAGAATTATATCAATATTGCAGACTACACACAAATTTCAACTTTTTGCAGAGACATTTGGATATATATGCTCAAACACAATATATGAGGGTCGGGCGAAAGTTATTTTCAGACAATAACTTTTTAAAACCTTAAGGATTCTTTCCAAATTTGTGTGTGGGTACCTTGCCTCAGGATCTGGCTTGAGATTGTTTTTCGTGTTGATTCGTGTATAGGTGGCGTCATCTGGAAGCTACGTTAAAACTGTTTCCAGACAATAATCCTTGAAAACTTGGACCGATTCATTCCAAATTTGGTGTGTAGGTATCTCGCCTCAATATCTCGCCTGGCATTGTTCTTCATGCCGATTCACATATAGGTGGCGCCACCTGAGGGCAAATTTAAAATTATGATTCCGGACAATAACTTTTCAAAACTTGAATGGGTTCTTCCATGTTTTGAGAGATACAGGGTGGGGCTCGGTGCCCTGGGTGTGGGGGCATGCTCTCCTCGAGAGTAGTGGTTGGTGTGCCGACTTGAAGGCCATAGGAAGCTCCCTGCACATGAAACAACCACACTGACAACTGCATGCCATCATCTGTTAGTCTGAAGAACCACAAGGTTGAATTCAGTTTAATCCAGGAAATTGATCATATGCACAGTGTGCACCCAAATTTTACGAACTCAGTTGTAATTAATATAGTAAGTTATATGTGAGACACAATGGTTCCTGCAAAAGCTTTAGGGAAATAATATGATGTGGAATACAATTATTTGATAGCAAAAGTGAAAGAAATGTTGACCTTCATTAAGGGGATACGAAATTCAAAATTAACATGGGTTCCGTGCTGTGAGGATTCCTCCGCCAGTTATTTTATATTATACTTCTGAAATAAAAAAAGGTTCATGCAAAAGCTTTGGGGTACCGGTAGATCATATGATGTGGAATAGAATGATTTGATAGCAAAATTGAAAGAAATGTCCTTCATTTAAAGCGACACTAAATTCGAACCTAACTGGGGTTCAGTACCAGTTATTTTGTATCTGTAATGATATATGGTTCCTGCAAAAGCTTTGGGGTAAATGATATGAGATAGGTCTTGACAGCGAAATTGAAGAAAATGGTGTCCTTCATTTAAGGCGACATGAAATTCAAAACTAACAGGGTTCGGCAATGCGGGAACCCCCGCCGGTTATTTCATATCGTACTTCTGAAATAATGTCATCAACCCATTAGTAATTACTACAAAAGAATATATTGTAGGTGATCCGGCATGTGTGTGTGTATAAACAATGTATACTGAATCTCATACCTTAGGTTTATAGTACACATGCGGCTGAGAAGCTTTGTAACGTTTGGTGTGCCAGGGATGGGGACATCCTCCCGAGGGTATAGTGCATAGGTTGAATAAGTGTAGCATCACATAATCTTCCGTAATATATGAGAATGGGGGCAGGGTGGGGGCGGGCGGGGCTTAGTTCAGGAGACATAGCATGGAGCCGAGAAGCTGTGGACAGGAACAATTTTCCAAGTCCAAAACAAATTCTTGGACAAGGACAGGGACAATAGCAGGGACATGGTCGTCCACAGATATCATTTAGATCCATATATTAAGCTTTCCGCAGTTAAAGCTATGGGGTCGATAAAATCTGTTAAATTCTTCAGGGAATTATTGTCCGGAAATTAAATTTTAACTTTGCGACGTCCCAGGTGTCGCCACCAAAAGGTGGATCAGCACAAAAAACCTATTGCGTGGTCTTGTTACCTTACGCTCATACTATTCAGCTTGTATCACTGACGTCCCTACTCTCCTTGTTCCCCCCGCTGATTCACATCGCCAAGTTCGCGCCTCTTGGCCGTAAGGGGGCGCTTTATCTGGTTACCCAATCGTCGTGCCGTAATAGCTCGGAGATAACCAGATTCCTCATACTAACCACGATTGGCTAACTACCTCACGTGATCGAAATTACGTCATGCCTTCATGATAGTGAGATCACGACTCTCACGTAATGTGGAAGCCATGCCAATATTTTGACAGCGACACGCCCTCTTACCGCATCTCTCAAAGGAACTTTTCCCCGTCTTTATTACAGTCAACATTCAATTCAAAATCTGAAACAATTGAACGGTGTTTTTACGTTACCATTCTAGGCAGCTTGATTTCCTTATATACTGATGACGATAAAGCGTGTTCTTATCAGTGGGATATTAATAACATTTACAGGGATTTATTTGTTAATTATTTGAAGGTATCAGTGAACAAATGTTTGCAATCAGTTGACGAACCTTACTAACAATGGAGGAAGTTATCCAAAAATCTGTTCACTCTTAACTCAGAAATTAACGTAATTAGAGTTGTTTTGCCATCCGTTTATTGTTAGTTTTGCCGTTAACGACATATGAACGTTTGAAAAGGGAGACAACTCATATTGCCAAGACTCTTCCATAAGAGTGATATTCATTGGTCATTGGTGGTTGGCCTGTGCAGAGCGCCCCCTTACGACCAAGAGGCGCGAAATATGCGATGTGAATCAGCGGGGGGGACAAGGAGAGCAGGGACGTCAGTGATACAAGCTGTTTATCAGCGTATTGTTACTGTACTTCACACCTAGATTTGGCATTGAGATGTTCTTGAATTAATGTATCTATGTCAGTGGCTTTAAAATCTGCAAGGCCACGGTCTCTGTTTAATTCGTTTGTGAGAGAAATGTATATACATGTACATGTTCCAGGGCCTAAAATCACCATACTGTACACAACTGAATGGCATGGCTGTAAACGAGGAACTTAATGTAATTTAGATGCAAAGTGGATTCAGACTATTTTGACTATAACTACGAGCCAATCACTGATGTAACACAAATGAGAATATGGAATGGGTATACCCCAAACAGAGACAGCCACTTCACCATATGGTCCAGATGGAAAATTTGCATATAACAGAAAATGTAGATAAAACACAAGTATCCAGTCTCGAACAGAGCTTAAAAACAATACCTGTCTTCTCCAAGACAGGATCAATATGCACAACTAATTAGGAGTTGATTGAGGAAGGCATTCGAAAGCTATCCGATGGAAAAGATTGATCGAAAGGGAAATTCGCATATAAGGAGATTTGTAGATGAAAACCCAGTTCCCAGTTTCGGACAGCGCTGAAAAACAATAGGTGCATGTCTTCCCCTAGGCAGGACCAATGTGACTGACAAATGCATTCAAGTCATCCGATGTAAAACAAAAGTAAGCGGAAGCGGAAGAAAGAAGAAAATGACAAAAACATAATGCCTAATTATCCAAGACCAGTTTTAGTCGGGTACCTAAGCTGTATTTTATTTGAAAACCTTAATACTAGGTACATGTACACATTCTGTCCTGTTTGCGCTTGGCCTGAAATGAAGCTGTATAATGTTACCAATTGACGCACATCTGATGTTTGATCTACATTTCAGGTGGGCTCAATTCACACAAAATTTATAGTCTGAGACAGTTATTGATAAAGCAAAAAAAGGGGGATTTAAAAATACTTCCCAAAATAGTTTTCATATCTAAATATCTTTGTTCTAGCAGATACAATACAGAATTGTCTTAACTGCTTGTCAATATTATGAGTTCACTCTATATAGAATTCTGCTGGTAGCAGTGACGGTGGATATAATAAAATTGCGTTTTATGGCGTCCTGTATGAAAAGGTGGGAAATAATTGTTTTTTTTTAACATATATATTTTTAACAACAACGACGAAGTCACTCACTACTGATCAAGCCACTGTGCTCCTCTCTCCCACCCCCTTACTCCAACTTTCCAACTCCCACATGCCAGCAACCTGTACGCTTGATGCGCTATTGGTCTGGTTAGGTTCGTCGGCTTAATAAGGGGTGACGCAATGACAATTATTTGTAAGTTGCGTAATAGGAAAAAGTCTCTTACTGAATGTATTCTGTTTGAATGTAGTAAAGAAAAAAATGTTTAAAAATACTTATTATCCTATGTAACCTAGTCTTTGTTGTAGCAGACACAATATAGAATTATCTTAACTGCTTTTTTCAATATTGTGTGTTTAGGCTTTGTGGACTTCTGTTAGCAGTCCTGAGAACAACTGTTTTTGTTTGTTTTTTATTAATATTATGTACATATACTTGCATGTCACACATGTTACAGTTAGATTCTCCGTGGGGACAAGGACCATTTTGATATCTGAATTTACTACATTCAAACAGAATACACCAAATAAGAGACACTACTATTACACGACTTTCAAATAATTGCCACTAAATCATTCCGTTAACACGGGGATATAGGATCAAAACTCTGGTTTTGAGCACAGCCTGGCCTGTGGGATATTGGATGGTCGATGTCTACGTATAAATGTTTTCAATAAATTATGAAAATTAATATATATTAATCGATTTTTTTATATTCTTCTAAGTGTATTTCTCTTTCATCTTTGGCTCAGTTAATATCATTCCCTATAATGTCAAGCCGAGTTACTACAGTTTTTAATTATCTACCATATCCTGTCCTCTATGACATAGAATAAAAGAGAAGTTGGGAATAGAACCGCTCAAAACGATCATTTCAAAACATTCCCAAAAAAAGAACGAATGCCATCCGTTTATTACTTCCCAAGTGGACCAACCTTTGAAATATATTTTTGAGGTTTTGAGGGCCTAGCTGTGCACCTGACTGAGATATACCCCTGGGTAATTACTTCGTCAGTTGTACACATTGGACCATATCAATACAATGTAATTACATGTCCGCTCCTTTCTTCCAACAAACTATAATGTTTATATTATTCTTCCAAACTAATCTGAAAATCTTTGTGGCCGAGGGGCGTTCAGTGTGATGATGATAAAATAAAGGCCCTCCTCTGTGGAATATTTTAATATTTTTCAGCTCGTAAAAATAAGTTTGACAGCTACAAACTCCCACGATAAAACAAGGCGGTTGACATCCCAGAGAGGCAGTCAGGCGTGGAAAACAATCATAGTATGCACCCCCCCAGATATAGGGCTTTTTCTCTCCAGGTCTGAAATCTTCTTGACATAAATGGCTTGAAGTTATGTTAATGAACTACAAGGCTCAGTTGATATAGTCAACAGGGCGTCGCTCAATTAATTCAGTCCCTGAAAAAAAACCTCGCCGGGAATACATAGCATGCAGGGAATGTCAATATAGTCGCCTACTAACCGTGCGACTGTTGGTTGGCTCATGTCACGTGAGTCTCATCACGTTTCGTTCTACAAAAGCTGTTAACAATTTAATCATGAACTGAGTCACATGCTTTTATCTAGACATGACCCTTGTTATTTAAAGATTGATAATACATTAGCCCTGGGATACTCGTCCCAGATTAGCCAAATCAGAGTTTAATGACTAATTTGAATTACTTGGACACTCATGGTAAGATACTTTGATATATAGTTGAAGGCATCTGTCACATGTATACCGAGTGTTGTTATAAAGTGCTAAACTGACAGTTGTTACTTCCCATTACCAGCTCATATTCTAGATACTCGTTCAGCTAGATCTTCAACTCATGGTGAATGATTATATGGGGACAAGCAATTTCCAAAGCGAATAATTTGAAAATCTTATTAAACACATGAGCAGTGTGACTAACGTCACAGGACCTACGAAGTAGAGTAGGCATTAGGACTCGAACGCGAACTGAACTCTTGGAAATCCCCACCCCCAGTTGAAATCCTGCCTATATTAAGATGGGCACCGCCCAAATCAGAATCGCCAGTGATTTTCATCAAAAATCACCAGAAATTTTCATCAAAAGTAGGTCAGCTCAGAACTTGTTGGTAACAGTCTCCTAATGCGCCTTCATTCCAAAAATAAATAACGATCGCCGATTTAATTTTACAATTTTTTAACTAAAGGAAACAGATTGAATAATAAAACTCCGTGGCAGTGATTCTGTATCCCTTAGTCAAGGAATCAAAATGGATCAAGATTTGAAATGACAAGAAAAATTTAGACATAATTACACATGTAATGTTTTTGTTTAAATTATATCCCAGTGTGATATATAGTCAATATTCAAGAAGTACCAAAAAAAACGAGAAGTACGTGCTCAAATTTTCACATCATGATCAAAGTTACTTTATCTGGTTAAATTCTACCCAAAGAAAATAAATTAAGACCCTTTAAACATGCCGTCAATGCCAGATGTTGAGTTTTATACAGCTGTAGATCAGGGCTCTGGATGCATATATCATGTTTCCATACACTTGATGCACACAACAGCGGCAAAAACAAGCCTCCTTGAACAACCTACATGTATCTTTATACAGGAAATTCTTAACCCAGAAAATACCATTCTCTCTCAAAAGAAAACAATTTACGCCAGGAAGGCCTTTTTTATTAAGCTAATTTTGTTAGGTAGGGGCCTACTTAGATTCAATAATTGTCACGAAATTTCTTTGGTTATATCTTAATTGCAACCATGTTTGTTCCTCATGCTTGAGGTATGTACATGTATAATTACAACACATATAAGGGAAGTGGGAAGAGGTGCCGACATACTGACTGCGTCACATGACTTCACAGAATAGTCTTCTGGTTAACCTATTCTAAAGCACATACCAAGAATATTTCATTTGAGAGTCCAGACATTCCACCATTCATGTGAACAAATTGTACTAAACATGGAATAATTAAATTAACACTACCCATTTCTACAGTATCAGTACTATGTTACTATCTGTAGCAGTTGAAACCCAGTAAAACTTAAACAATTAAAACCAGTAAAGAAATTTGTCTGTTGAATAACAGAAAATATTTGAATGAGTAAACTACTAAACAACTTACATGATACGAACAAAATGTCCCAACACAAGCTGATAAATTCCTTGGGTGGCTTGCAGGATGGCTTTGTTTCACCCTCAGTAAACTTTTATCATTGTTGCTCACAGGCTAATCTGAAGGATGATACCAGATCTTTCTTTGTTCTGCTGAGTTATTGCACCAGGCTGACTTAATTGGTTGATGTAGGATATTTCACCATCAGTGGCAATTTGACCTAAATTTGAAGCCTGATCTGTGATGAAATGTTTGGATGTGAAATAGGATACACGTTAAAGGCCACAGTTTACATATATCTATAGCAATATATTGAATTGTGTGTATTAAGAATGGCAAGTTGGTAATAGCAGTGTAGATAAATGCACTAACAAATGATGGAAAATTAGCATTTCCTATTTCATTATCCCATCACGTTTTGTACTGTGTTATATATACAGTAAAACATACAGCCAAGGGTTCCCAATGAGCAATAAATAATATAAAAAAATAATTATAAATTATAAATTTTCATCAGAATTCGGTCAGCTCAGAACTTTGCTGGTAACAATGCCCTAATGCACGTTCGTACCAAAAATCTAAGGTTCTAATATCAATGGTTCTCCTTATTTTGCCGACGAAAGGACTCGGATGGACTGACTGACTGCCTGACTGACTCACTCATTACCGGACAATTTGCGATCTGTAGCCTACTTCGTAGGAATACAGTATTTAATGGCGAAAACTTAAATAAATCTTGATCATTTTATACTTTTCCTGATCCCCTATTGCCGACTGAAAACACACTGATAACCAAAGAATAGTGGATACTTTCCCATACTACCTGCCATGGTAGACATAAAACACAATGACTACCAAGGAATAGTATAATCTACGAAGTCGATTTCCGGTTACATATACTCTAAATACAATGCAAAATATATGGAAATTGCTTAAAACTTTCAATCAGATTAAAACAGCTTGGAATTATCGAAAAATGCATAAATTACATTTGAATTACAAATATCCATGCAGCTGCCAACAATCTCTAACAACTATAAGGTCAGATTGGTCTCTGCATGGTGTGAGAAACTACACTGAGAAAGTTTCATTGTAAAGGCGCATTAATACAGCGTTTATGTACCCCTTTCAAAAATATTTACCAAATTTGGAGAGAGGTCAATGGTGCTTCTTTCATACTTGTTGCATTTGTATTTACAAATGACTGCCAGACTGATCTCTGAACATTGTAATTTACACATTATTTGGTTATAGCTATATTAACTGCTGATATGACCTCACTCCAGTATTTAAGTTTAATATTTTATATATACATGTATTTTGCATAGTAGGTCTATATTTATACGCCCGCTCAAAAGCGGACGTGTTTTTGATGACGATTTCCGTCCCTCCGTCCGTTCGTGTCCGGTCTATATCTTCGACAGTTTTCTATACATATTTGCAATTTTATGTAGGATACACTATAGGTGGAAGCGATGTGCTGTGCATTAAAACTGGGTTCGAGGTCAGAGCTCAAACTGCAACTTTGTTGTGAGTGAATTCATATGGGGAAAAAGATGTGTAGCATACCAAAATTGAGGCCAAGGCCAAAGATCGAAGTCAGTTTGACCCCAAATTCGGGAAATCAATAAAATTCGTTTTTCTTGTGTCAGTACAGATGGGCCTACATTAGGGGAGACGGTATTTACCAAAATTGAGGTTACGGTCAAAAGGCCAAAATCACTGTGAACGCAAACTCAGGAAATCATTAAAAATCGCGGGTTTTTTGTGTCAGTAGATATATGAAGGAGAAGCGATGTGTCGTGTACAAAGATGTAGGTCTATGTCGAAGACCAAGGTCACAGTAACCCACAAAATCAGGAAATCATTCAAAATCATTCAAAAGATATTGTTCGTGTCAGTAGATACATTAGGGGCAAAAGATGTATCATATGCCAAAATTTAGGCCACGGTCAAGGTCACTGTGACCCCAAAAGCAGGAGATTGTTAAAAGTCGCAATTTATTTCACCCCAAAATCCGAATATTGCTAAAAATCGATCATTTTTGTGTTAGAGGATATATCAGGAGAGGTGATGTCTTGTACGGGCATATATTGAAGCCAGTTTTGACTCTTGTAAATATATTTCACCGGAAATCTGGTTGGCCGATTTGACAACATGTCAAATGTTGTTCTGTGCTCTAAACTACACATTTCATAGGACAAGAAGACAACCGTTGCTGTATTATTTGTCTTCTATAAATAACAGTGGTGATGATTAAAACCTGTGTTTTACTGTCTTCTTTTAACAAAACTGAGACTTGGAATTTTTCACTTGATGTTAAAACTGTCGAAAGTATCCACGAGGCTGTCTTCGGAAACTTATAACAAGACCATGGCCTTGCTAATCCGATCAATTTATGACATATATAGAAAAAAAAGACAAAGATAGTTAGTATAATTCTACAAACACTGTCAGAAAGGCCGATGCGTCACGGTAACTTGTTGAAATTATGTCACAATAATGTTGTTCAAGGTGCAAATATCCGTCTTTTATAGAAGACGAATAGTATTTGGACGCATGACACGTAAAAGTGTATAAGGGCGTGCAATTGCATTCAATTATGCACACGTCACCCTTGAATATATATTTTCTAGTTTGAAAATGTTTATGTATTTTGTCATAATTGTATTTAAAGCGGAGGAATTGTAAACTATAGGATACTGTCATAATGACTTAATTAAATACTTATTTTCACATGATCTCATTTCACGATTTGACTTAAATGATGGCATTGTCAATTATGATAAAATAATTCCAGAACTTTGCACAATTGGCAGAATTAGCGTAGGCCGTTCTACCAACGGCGAACAGGGTACCCTGTAACATCACAATCAATTCTGCAATATTGTTGGAAGTTTTTAGATGAATAAATAATTGAATGAATATTTTAATTATCATACAGAGAATATATACATTGTAAATGAATCTATAGTAGCTGTATAAATGGCGGGAGTAAAACCATGACGGCCTTGGTTTATCCCATCGATAATGAATAATGTTTAACGTTTTTGCAGCAAGAGTAGGATATATTAAATCAAACTAATGAATATAGATGAAGACGGATAAATAAACTACAGTATATGATGGATATCGTTCCCTCGCCTAATTAGACCATTAACTAGCTATTTACTGGTATATTGTTTGAAAATCCTGGAGTTCGCTTAGGCTCAAATTTGGGCCTGGTATTCTCCCTAATATACACGCCAGAGATGAAACGCTTCTGATCCCCATGGATGAGTTTGTCCAAGACAATCTTTAACCTATTTCCTATATAAGCAGATGTCAATTTATAAGTAGCATTCAAAGAATTTTTTTAATAAAATTTGTCGGTTTATTACGCTTCGGTATACATAGAATGAAAGTTGAGATGGACAAAACGCGCTGTAAAGATTGAGATTGTGTTGCATGTTTGGTCGGGTGGTGAATTGCAGATTGCTTCGTTTAGCTATGATACAAGGAACACGCTGTGGTAGATGAATTTATGGACAAAATATTAAAGTGAGGAAATCATAATTATGTGAGAATATTTAATCTAGGACAATCTCAAACTAATCTAGGACAATCTCAAACTAATCTAGGACAATCTCAAACTAATCATTCCAATATGTCTTTCTTGCAATAGGACCAATGGTTGAAGACGAGAAGGGTAAGATCTCCAGTTAGTGTAAGGCGAAAATAGATATTCATGGACGAGGACAATATCATATCAGCAATGTGATATCTGATGCGTTCAATTTGTTTTCACAGCTTTACAGTGTTACAAGTGTAAAACTTCAGATCCCAATGATCCCTGTTTGAGAGTACCAACAGCTGCGATTCAAGTGAAGAGCTGCCTGGGCTTCGGTATCCAAAAGTGTGTAATCAGACAGACCAGGAACACCGGTAATTGTTCGCAGGAATTCTTCCTGTTCTAACAATAAGCTATACACCTGGACTTTCCTGTCCTATCTATACCTTACACCTACACACTGCTGCCCTAACTATACCCCACACCTGTACCTGCCTGTCCTAGCTATATCATACACCTGCACCTTCTTGTCCTATATATAACTTACATCTGCACCTTCCTGCCCTATCTATACCCCACACCTGTACCTACCTGTCCTAGCTATACCATACACCTGCACCTTCTTGTCCTGTATATAACTTACACCTGCACCTTCCTGTCCTATCTATACCCTACATCAGCACCTTCCTGTCCTAGCTATACCATACACCTGCACCTTCTTATCCTATATATAACTTACACCTGCACCTTCCTGTGCTATCTATACCCTACATCTGCACCTTCCTGTCCTAGCTATACCCTTCACCTGCTTCTTTCAATTCATCTACTACATTGGCACTGACATGGATGTCGACACTTAGCAGAGCAACACATTTATTTTACCCAATCTGCTCAGGCCGCGTCACATGCATGACTCTAAGACCAAAGCACAAATGTGTTGAATATTGGCTAATCAATGCCGTGAGTGGATCTGTCGGCGCATGAATCTATCGGCACAAGGAATCCAAGAATTCTTTCAGGCATTCTTTCTTCTATACAGTAGACACTAACCATTGTACCTGCATTAAATAAATCTTATCTTGATCTTTTTGACTGGCAAAGATAAATCCTAACCACGGTGAATATATCGATATAGAACCACTGACCCTCTCCCAAAAATTGCTCTTGTAGGCGTATCAGTCACAACATATTGGGCGCTGGTGGCTTTTTGACCCAACATCAGACCATCTTCGCTAGTCATGTTGACTGCATCATTAACTCTTTCTGTGTAGTATAGGTACAATTGTACAGATAGAAAAAAATAAAAAAAATAAAATAAAGGATTGCCAGTCATACAGTCAATGACTTATGAAAATGAAGAATTTCCAGACAAATATTTTCCCCATGTTATATCTTATTGGAAAACCGCTCATGTTAATGACAGTGTGGATATCAGTTTGAAAGTCTCAAAATATAATACACTGAAAAAAAAATCCTTAAAAGTTAAGGAATATTCCCCGACTATTACACTGGCGAAATATTCCTTAAAATTCAATAAGGAATATTCCGTAGCATATTAAGGAAATTCCGTAACATGGTAAGGAATATTCCTTAGTTATGTTGAGGAATATTTCGCTGGTGTAATAGTCGGGGAATATTCCTTAAATTTTTAAGGACCTCAGCGTTTTGTAGTAGTTTCTTTGCAAAAAAACATCTTATAACTCGATATTTTTGATGAAATGGTTTACCTTCTTTAAATGGAGCTTTTATTATTATCCGTGAATACACAATAGATTATCGCTCCTCCAGAAGCTATCATCGACGATAACATAACCATACAAACCTGATTTATCATGCGTGTTTTGTTTTGCAGCTACTACCCAATTGGTGGAGTTTGAGCGAGACTGTGAGGTTCTTGTACCGTGGTTCGGAGACAGGACAGAGTGTAAAACGCGATCAACGGAGCGAACCTGCCAAATTGTGTGCACAAATGACCTATGTAATGACGTCGTAGAATCCGGAGTGTCGCAATGTATCGATACCGTCTGCAGAGATGCAGCCTCACTTCCGGTAGTAACGAAGACAATGCTGATAGGGGTCATTGCCGTAGCTTTCAAGTTCTCCATGTAATGTTGCCGTCCGTCTTATTAAGTTTCAGATAAAAACACAACAGGTGTTGTTATGACAGAGGTTCAAAATGACGTTAGAATGACGCCTTTTATGACGTAAAGTAGGTTTGCTGTATGAATTAGCTCAATGCATTGACTGTTCATCTAAATCAAATAATAGAATCGTATTTTTCCATATATTATTGTGATTACATTTTATATATTTTCTTAAGTGGATATTGAACTTAACATGTTATTTATGCCGTAATCGCAGAACAAGTCACAAGCTGCAAGGTATTCCTGATCCAGTTTAGTTGCCACGAAACACTTTTTTCGTCTTACGGAAAGAAGCGAAGGTGATACTTAACTGCCACACTTAACAGATTTTCCCCACCAATTTATCTCCCAAAATGTCACCACTCAGTGATCACATCAATGGAAATAAAAAATTTCAAATTTAATCAGTTCACTGAGCCTTTTCTTGTTAATTGAATTGATAGGAGTTATGTACAGGGTTTCTGGAGGGACTATCAGTT
>JAVTVY010002060.1:0-33492 GCA_036873755.1 Hanleya hanleyi
ATTTGAATTAACGTGGTACTACCACGATAAAAAACATGCTAAAAAAAAAAAAAAAATAACCAGGCCCAACCCAAAGATAATATATGCCACCCTACGCTACGTAACTGTTGCTAAAACCATATAAGGGGGTTCCCGGTAAATTTGAACAAATGATGACGTCATGACCGAAATATCAACAACGCAGTTTCCATCGAGGCCGCGTCTTGGCCAAAACCGATAATGTCGGTGTGAATTTCAATGGATGTAGGCGAAATAAACGTAAGCTATCCTTCTATCACACACAAACTCATGTTGGCCGCTCTCAAATTTTCGTACAGGCCTTATTGCGAGAACTTGTGCGAGACGTGTGCACGAAAACTACGTGCGAAGTCAGGCCTATTTTCTCATCGCATGGGCGGAAACAACTGCCGATCTAAGGAAAAATATTACCTCAAAGGCAGCAACCGAATTAGCAATGTAAGCCTGAACAATTATATTTTCATCCCTTGAAGACTGTCGAATTACCCACACCACCCCAAATTTATAAGCGATATTCTATTCTGTGAAAGCTGGATGTGATGAAAACGCACTGAGTCACCCGTGCACTCGCAACAATTCGCAACAGTGTAATGAAATGTGTTCATTTTTTAGGCGCTCATTTTCTACGACCTATACAGCCAACGTGGTTTATTAATATGCACACACATATTTTTTCTTATAGTTCATTGGCTGAACACCCTCTGGTTTACCACACCTACCCCACGTGGGTGTATGGGAGGGAGAAATTCATCTACCGTCACACCCCAGAAACAGAAAACCGCTGGGGTGTCGACACCATGACACCAGGAAGAGCCAGGAAACATGTGTGTGTGTGCCGTTGGCCGAAATCATTAGCTTGATAGTTTAGTGCGTTCATTTCATTCATGTGGTAAACTGAGGACCGGATTTATACCGATGGAAATATCTGTGAATTTCGAAAAAATCCGTGACAAGCCAAGAAACAGAAAACCGCTGGGATGTCGACACCAAACCAGGGAGCATGTGTGTGCCGCTGACCAAAATCATTAGCTTCATAGTTTAGTGTGTTCATTTCATCCATGTGGTATACTGAACACCGGATTTACCGATGGAAATATCTGTGAATTTCGAAAAAATATATATGGAATGAGATTCGTGGTGATACCTATATTTTTTTAGGATACGAATGCATCGTGATGAAGGCTTCATGGTGTGTTATACCCACCTAGGAAAAAAACAGCCCCCAGATATGCATCAAACGCCCGGGAGTATGGAATATAGGTATACATCTGGACTAAGCTCTTTTATCAGGTAAGCTAGACTTTAGTACTATACTTGCGTTGAAACCCATGCAGACAACCTATTCAAATTTCAATGCATTGGCAACATAGCGTCGCACGAAATATACGCGCCCCTGTTGACCAGGATTTTTTGACAACAGACAATTTGAAGACAATTTTCTAGCGGGGTGTTTTCTTGAACATAATTGCTGTAATATACTCTTCTTTTTGTGAACGCTAAATATAGGGGAGAAAATGGCAACATTGTGACCAAACCATAACAGTTGACAGCTGTAAAAATAGATACCGTGGCATAAAATGAGAGAGAACATTTCAATCTGCCAATTTTCGAGATGAAAATTTGTTCTTGACGAAATAGAAATGAACGCGAATCTATATTCTACAAAACATTTTTTCTTGACGAAATAGAAATGAACGCGAATCTATATTCTACAAAACACTAGAAAATATTAGCGTAGGTGAATTTTTTTAGACTCATTTTAGACTGTTTTGTGCTTTCATCGAAAGTGAAAACACATCTCGAAAAGTGTGTAGCAGTGTCGATATAAATCTTCAACCCAGATGTAAAAATAGATACCGTGGCATAAATTAGAGAGAGCATTTCAGTACACCTCAAAAAAATGAAACCTGGACGGGTATCCTTCATCTCGAGGGGTCGCAAGTTCGATTCTTGCTTTCATTATGTGAGTATGTGTTGGACATGTGATCTTTAAATTTTATTATCACCAGACTAGCTTGAATGTTTTATGAACGCTAAATGTAGGATCGCATCACCGCGGATGAATACATCTTTCACAGCCGCCATCTTAAACCCACCACCCACCCATCCACCACCACAGCCGCCATCTTAAACCCACCACCCACCCATCCACCACAGCCGCCATCTTAAACCCACCACCCACCCATCCACCACAGCCGCCATCTTAAACCCACCACCCACCCCTCCACCACACATGACCCCATGTGACACAATACGCGCTTCTGAGTGGCTGTCGCGTGTGACCTCCACGTGTCCTCCACAAAATATGCAAATTTCTGAGGTCAAGTGACATTCAAATACTCTTTATATACTACTAGTACTGTCTGGATCTTTCTCAAATTTGCTACACAGGTTCCCCTTGTGGTCCAATTGTGCAAGATACCTTTTCTGGTCCGATTCCAAAATTCAATATGGCCAACAGGCGGCCATCTTGGATTTTCCCATGCAAATTTGTTATCGTGATTTCTCAGGAAGTACTGCATGGATCTTTCTCAAATTTGGTACATAGGTTCCCCTTATGGTCTAGTTGTGCAAGATACCTTTTCGGTCCGAATCGAAAATCCAATATGGCCACAAGGCGGCCATCTTGAATTTCCCCTTGGAACATTGTTACCGTGAATTCTCAGGAAATATTTCATGGATGTTTCTGGAATTTGGTACACAGGTCCCACATGGGGCCTAGTAGTGCAAGATACCTTTTTTGGTCCGATTCGAAAATCCAAGTTACGCTTCAAATTAACTCGGTATTCTCAAGTTGTGACGTCGCATCACAAGAGTCGGCGGATCAAACGGTGGGGCATACTCTATATATTGACTATAGAGAATATCCATACCTTCACCTTCCATATCAAGGAGTACAAATAATTCGGAATTAAAATGTATTTCTTCACATTTTAAATCAGCTTTCTTTAGTCCATGCAGTAGCAAGTGAACTGCTCCACCCTTTCGTCTGCCGGCGGGTCGGCTACATGAAGGGACGTCACTCTTGTGATGCAACGTCACAACTCAACAACTGTAAACTACTGCAGGTTTCGATCCAAGGGAGATAATCAGGATTCAGGAACTTTCGAAGTTTCAACATTACTGCGCGGACTGGATTCCTTCAGTATTAAGTATTGTACCATCTTACTATTTTCGAGCATGGTATCTTAAAAGAGATATCTCAAATAGCCCAGTAAACAGAACAGAATTAGCATTCTTCCCTATTTATAAAATCTTAAGTATGTTTCATAGCTCATGCCAAAGTGTCAAAGAGATTGGTCTTCGCTTCCAGTACCCAATGATGACACGTTCAAAAAAATATAAAAAAAATACTACAAAACAAAGGCGAAGGATCCTCCGTTCATGTACATTCACTTTCAGACATAAGTACAGTTTCTAGAAATCTTGAAACTCCTGAAACTTAGATTATATCCTGGTGTTTTTCAGTGGCATTTTTCAATCTTTTTCGCTCAGATTCGAAAGTCTGTAAACAAAATTACAAATCAATCGTTTGTTCTTAGTAACAATGGACAAAAAGATCCTCTAGTCATTAGCTTACAATTATCGGACAATGGTGGGCGCCAAGATCCTTCAGGATCTCTCGTTTAGCTGTACACACTGTTCAATGGACTGACCCATGGTCCATTTGATAACCTTGAAATCATAATGAATAGCCGTGGTTTTGAAGGTGATTCATGAAAAAATCATATAAAAAGTATTTATCTGTTTCTTCGATTCTAGCAGTTTTTAAGATAATCACAATTTTTATCAAAATTTATCAAATTGGATGAATGTTGCTGGACATGACAAGCCTGTTTAACGGTTGGAAATGCACAACGATAAACTGAGAATGGGGAGCGGTGTTAGGATCGGTTTATTGTGTGATGCCAGTATTTTCTTTCATCCACACGAACTCATAAATTGGTTGCCAAAAGGGGACAATAATAACAGTAGTGTGCCAACAGCGTGTGCAGCCGACCTGCCGATGGGAGATATATATGGCAAGCCGTTTTGGTATTTATTCATTTATTTTTGATATCCAAAATAGTATTTTTGATATCCAAAATAGTATTTTTGATATCCAAAATAGTATTTTGGATATCCAAAATTCTTTTTTTGATATCAAAAATTCTTTTTTTGATATCAAAAATAAAAGTTTATTTTTGATATCCAAAATAGTATTTTTGATATCAAAAATTCTTTTTTTGATATCAAAAATTCTATTTTGGATATCAAAAATACTATTTTGGATATCAAAAATAGTATTTTTGATATCAAAAATAAACGGTTTATTTTTGATATCAAAAATTCTTTTTTTGATATCCAAAATAGTATTTTTGATATCAAAAATAAACCGTTTATTTTTGATATCAAAAATAGAGGACGCTTACACCAAAACGGAAATAATGCGCTCTCCCTTACCAAGATTTATCTCCCATTTTTTTGCTTCATCTCAAAAAGTGCTACCATACAAAATAACGGATTCACGGACCTCAACTCAATCTCCAACTCATAAAAATCATGATGCAAATTACACAAATTCTGTCGTTGGTTGTTCATATATTCAAGAGCTATCATTCAATCTACAATTTCCCCTTGTTTATTGATTTTATACAATTTCGCTCCTCAGTCCCGACGCTGTACGCATTTTATAAACTGATTCTATACCTGCCATGATTTCACCAGACACCGATCAAATTGTGGGTCTGCGAAGCTGTCACCAAAATCACAGTGGGCAAATGACCTTCCTGGACCGACCTTCCTTGGCACAGGAAGTACAACCCGTAGATAGCGAGGGAGAAGTCATTATAGAACTGTACCGGAAATGGTTAATTTTTGATATCAAAAATAAACTTTTATTTTTGATATCAAAAAAAGAATTTTTGATATCTAAAATAGTAAATTCTTTTTTTGATATCAAAAATAGAATTGTTGATATCAAAAATAGTATTTTTGATATCAAAAATAGTATTTTTGACATCAAAAAAAGAATTTTTGATATCAAAAATAAACGGTTTATTTTTGATATCAAAAATTCTTTTTTTGATATCAAAAATACTATTTTTGATATCAACAATTCTATTTTTGATATCAAAAAAAGAATTTTTGATATCAAAAATAGAATTGTTGATATCAAAAATAGTATTTTTGATATCAACAATTATCCGATTAAATACGAAAACGGCGCACATTTATTTTTGATATCAAAAAATTTATTTTTGATATCAAAAATAAAGGAATAAATACCAAAACGGCTTGCCATAGATATAGGCTGTTTCTCATAGGCAGACTGTCGACATAGTCATACGTAGACACCCATGTATCGTATGGTTGGTATGTGGTGGACAATCATGCATCATGCATAGTCATTACGGTAGACCTAATCACTCAGTTGAATACATTCGCCAAACAGTGTTTGTAAACAAACGATACTTCCGGGGCGGCAAGGTTTATATGTACAATCAAATATATGTGGCCACGTATACATTTGATTGGATCACATAAAATCAATTTTGAGGTAGATGGGACTTTTAGCGAGACTATAAGATTGTATGACCGGAGAAATCACAAATAGAATAGAATAGAATAGAATAGAATAGAATAGATTATTTGCGTAAAAGTTGTGCCCATCAGGGCTAAAACGCAATCATACATACATATAAACATGATAAAACATACATAACTACAAACATCAGACAGCAGATCAAACATGCAAATATATAATAAGATAAACATCGCCAGTATAGTAAGCAAGCTATACGACAGATAAGATTATAAGTAGCTATAAACTTAAATGAATATAGCTTCTTATTTGTATTTTCTCCGTAATTTGTATTTGGGTCAAATTTTATCATGGCTAAAGCAACCGCAAAATTTGTCTACAACTCTTTCAGCCTATTGGGTTAATAAAGGGTTTTCATTTACCCGAAATTGAAATACTCGTGAGTGAGGTGTATATATTTATAGGTGATCAATGATTCTATAGAACATCAAACATGTACATTGTCCGTTATCGTTCCGGCTAGCCCGCATCATCCCTGTCTGCCTGCCTGGCCTTGCCTGGCCCGTCTTAGCCCGGCCGGCACGCTCTATTGACCGTGCTTGCTTTGCCTTCTTTTGAGTCGGCCGCTCATCAGAGGCTGCCGGATTCTACTGTCAAGAGGGGCGACTGGAGATTTGGAAGCGGCTACGTTGGCACGAACCCTCTGACTGGATAAAGCGTAGCTGCGAGCACGGCCGTCGTCGCTGGGGAAAGAGGTGAGAAGGGGACTGTCCCTCCGTCTTCCTAGGAGCCTTTTTTGAAACCCAGTCTGGCGTATTTGCGGTATGTGCTCTTTAGGGTTTAACCTGAAGACTTTCAAGCGACTGCCCGACCAGGAGGCTGTTTAGATTCCTGCGTATTTAGCAGTCCAGTACTGTTGGAGGCTTGAGTGGCTTTTGATCGTGCATTTGCTCACGTACGTATCAAACATGTACGGTCCCTTAAAGATTGAATCTGCAAGGAAGAATCGGTCCTGGTGTGGAAGAGGCTGAAAACTTCCAAGCGACTGCCCGACCAGGAGGCTGTTTGATTCCTGCGTATTTAGCAGCAGCTTGAGGCTTTTTGGTTGTGAACCTGTATGGTCCCTTAGAGATCGACTCCGCAAGGAAGAATCGATCCTGGTGTGTGGAAGATGTGAGACTAACTTTTTAGTCATACGGCACGAAAAAGGAATAAAATCCTAGTCTTACGACACGAAAAAGGTATATCAAAGTTACGAAGCCCGGCGATGTGTGTAAGGAAATGCCGGAACTTTATCGGCTCGAAAGAAGAATTTTTTCCCAGTAGTTTCCTGGTTGATGACTACCACATGCAAGGAAGGCAGCATGCGCGCAAAATACCTTTAAGTTACCCACCCCTAAGGGCACGGGGAGGTAGTGACGAAAAATAATACAGGATCTCATCGAGGCCCCGTAATTAGAATGAGTACACTTTCAATTCCTTCAACGTCTAAAGCTGTAGGTGTTGCCGGTGGTCTGGAAAAAGTTCGTACACCAGGTCTCCCGGCGAGGCAAGTGGGAGTTCCCGTCTCCCGGCGAGGCACGTACTGGTTGCGTCTCCCGGCGAGGAAAGTACAACCGGTGAATTGTCTGTCCTATCAACTTTCGATGGTAACTGATTACGGGAAGAGAATCAGCGTTCGATTTGGGAAGAGGGAGTATGACCTACCACATGCGAGGAAGGCAGCATGCGCTCAAATTACCCACTCCTAAGGGCACGGGGATGTAGTGACGAAAAATAATAATACGGGATCTCACCGAGGCCCCGTAATTGGAATGAGTACACATTTAAATCTTTTAACGACTTGAGGCTGGAGGTCTTGTCGGTGGTCTGGAAAGGGTTAGTACATTTGGTCTTGGCGGTGGTTCCAGGTTTCTCGGCGAGGCAAGTGGGAGCTCTCGTCTCCTGGAGGGGCAAAGTACTAGTTGCGTTTCCCGGCGAGAAAAGCACTGCCGGCGAAGTGTCTGTCCTATCAACTTTCGATGGTAACTGATTACGGGAAGAGAATCAGGGTTCGATTTGGGAAGAGGGAGTGTGACCTACCACATGCGAGGAAGGCAGCATGCGCTCAAATTACCCACTCCTAAGGGCACGGGGATGTAGTGACGAAAAATAATAATACGGGATCTCACCGAGGCCCCGTAATTGGAATGAGTACACATTTAAATCTTTTAACGACTTGAGGCTGGAGGTCTTGTCGGTGGTCTGGAAAGGGTTAGTACATTTGGTCTTGGCGGTGGTTCCAGGTTTCTCGGCGAGGCAAGTGGGAGCTCTCGTCTCCTGGAGGGGCAAAGTACTAGTTGCGTTTCCCCGCGAGAAAAGTACTGCCGGCGAAGTGTCTGTCCTATCAACTTTCGATGGTAACTGATTACGGGAAGAGAATCAGGGTTCGATTTGCGGAGAGGGAGTATGACCTACCACATGCAAGGAAGGCAGCATGCGCTCAAATATGGAATCTCATCGAGGCCCCCGTAATTGGAATGAGTACACAATTATATCCTTTAACGACTTGAGGCTGGAGGTCTTGTCGGTGGTCTGGAAAAAGTTCGTACATTTGGTCTTGGCGGTGGTTCCAGGTCTGTCGGCGAGGCAAGTGGGAGCTCTCGTTTCCCGGAGAGGCAAAGTGCTAGTTGCGTTTCCCGACGAGGAAAGTACTGCCGGCGAAGTGTCTATCCTGTCAACTTTCGATGGTAAATGATTACGGGTAAGGGAATCAGTGTTCGATTTGGGAAGAGGGAGTATGACCTACCACATGCAAGGAAGGCAGCATGCGCTCAAATTAGCCACTCCTATGGGCACGGGGATGTATAGTGTCGAAAAATAATAATACGGGATCTCATCGACGCCCCCGTAATTGGAATGAGTACACATTTAAATCCTTTAACGACTTGAGGCTGGAGGTCTTGTCAGTGGTCTGGAAAAAGTTCGTACATTTGGTCTTGGCGGTGGTTCCAGGTCTGTCGGCGAGGCAAGTGGGAGCGCTCGTCTCCTGGCGAGGCAAAGTACTAGTTGCGTCTCCCGGCGAGAAAAGTACTGCCGGCGAGGTGTCTGTCCTATCAACTTTCGATGGTAACTGATTACGGGTAAGAGATTCAGGGCTCGATTTGGGGAGAGGGAGTATCAACTATCACATGCAAGGAAGGCAGCATGCGCTCAAATACGGGATCTCATCGAGGCCCCCGTAATTGGAATGAGTACACAATTAAATCCTTTAACGACTTGAGGCTGGAGGTCTTGTCGGTGGTCTGGAAAAAGTTCGTAGATTTGGTGTTGGCGGTGGTTCCAGGTCTCTCGGCGATTCAAGTGGGAGCTCTCGTCTCCCGGAGAGGCAAGTACTGGTTGTATGAGTCCATGAGCGGGTTTCGTTCTAAGAGATTTTAATGCAAGTTTTGCAACTATTCCGTATATACTAGACACCCGCAGGTTTTTATATTGATTTTATCATTCTGTTATAGAGTTTAATATCTAGTCTAGATTACTCTAATGGTACATGCATATAATTTTAAATTTTCGAAAATGAGCTGAGGAATATTAAATAACAATTTAATATATACTTTCCTATTGGTGGTTTTAAACTATCTCTGCTCGATTAAAAGAGCACATTTTAAGATATCCATGCTCCTTCTAATTGGATATTAGTGTTTGATGATACTTTTGTAGGTCATCATTCGCGGTATTTTTTCGGGAGGAGTATGGAAGTTATATCAATTATTGTTTTTAATTATTCATTTCATTATCTATGCTTAAGGGTGGGGAGGGGGTGAACAGTTTTGTTTTAAATAACGTCTTTGCTCGTCCTGGTTGGACATTGGTGTCTGATGATACTACGAGGTCATCGGTTACGGTCTTCATCAGCATGAGCATAGATGTTTATTCACCATACCGATTATTGTTTTGAATTATCCACCTATTCATCTTAATTATATATTGAGTTAAATCAAGTTAGTCAAAAACGAAATATGCATGTACCATATTGGCCTTTTTTAATTTAGTTGTATATTATTATTATGGTTGTTGTTACGATTATTTCCCCTTCCGTTTATGTCTATAAATAACGCCTTTGGAGTCGGTTTTTCTATATGTTGTTTTTTAATAGCATGTTTAAATTAATATCTAGTCAATTATATGTAATTTTCTTTTCTTATACATACATCTGTCTAGTTTCCTTATATATTTCCTCCGTTGTTGTTTTTAACACACCGTTTTTAACACTTTTTATTGTGTTTTTAAAATCTGTTTTATTTTTTCAACTCAATGCAATGACACTGGCGCGCATAATCCTAACGGATTGCATGCGCCATCCAAATTCAAAACTGACTGACTGCCCCAAAAGTTGCCTTGAAATGCTGAGTTGCATTGCGACTTCGCTCCAGGCGATTTACCTAATTTGATGACAAGGCGCGATGCAACTCAACATTTTCATTTGATAAACATTTTCGTAGAACAGTCGACGTTTTATTTTGAAACGGGTTGTCGCGTTTTTGAAACGCGAGTTCGTGTTTTTTCCGTCGCGCGTCAAGCTCTTGAGTAAAAGATTTACAATGCATGTCTGAGTTCACGTTTTGCTGGAAAATTAACAGTCGCAACTTTGGGCTATTTACGCTGTTGTTTTTGAGAACAGAACGGTGGTTATTAACTATAGGTATAGCTAATATATTTATTCATTTCAAATGAAAGGAACGTCGATCATCTGAAGCAGAATACAGTCCTAAGCTAAGGCAGATGTGCAGTAGCCCTATTCAGTTCAATATAATTTTGAGTTAGTTAAACCAATTTATATAAACCAGCATGTTTAGCAAGCTATATATTAATATTTTTGACTGATATTACGGAATGCATGTCTAAGGCGAGCTATCACTTGAGGAGAGTGAAATATAGTTCTTTGTATATTACCATGGGTTGCCGACTCACTCTCATACTGTAGTTAGTTATTGTCATGGTGAAACTTTCGTGGTAATGCACAGAAACTAGTGCTGGATCATGGACCATTCCCGTGAGGCACTCGTACCCGCGCCCTCAAAATGTGGTTCTTGTGTCACCGCAACATGACGCGTGCTGTGATTGCGGCATCAGTGAATAACATAAGAGCTATTTCTCAGGTGTGGTTTTCGCGCTGTGGGAATGGGCCTAACGGCATCTGAATTGAACTTCATAACTCGACGCGCGACGCTAAGCGCGACGTCGCGTTTCAAAAACACGTCGGGTGTTAAAAAACGCAACGTCGCCTTTCAAAACACGTCGACTTTCCATCCTAGCTCTAAACATTGTAAAACTTGCCGCACGGCGCAAAAAAGCGACGAGATTTGAAACGCGAAGTCGCTTTTTTGAAAGTCAACGCGCGACGCACGTTTGACCCAAATAGAACACCATAGTGGTGAGATGAAAAAAAAAAACGTAAATCCTGATTTTTTTAATTTAGCCTATTATGCAGATTTGCACAACTGTAGACAAGCAACATGTATGTAGGTGACAGATCAACACGCTTTGGGTACCTGTAGCTGTACGGGAACGAGTTTAGTGAACACAAAGGAACTGATTTTTCGAGAATCACGCCCTGATACTGCGTCCGATATTTGTTGTAGTTCTATATGTCTTTGTCATCAAATTCGAAATATGTTGAACAGTTGTTCTCATTTCATTTCATTTTTTTTTTTTCAATATTTTCGACACGGTATGAGCAACAGTTATGTAAATTACATATGTGAATCCCTCGGGACATACGCTTTCATAAAATGTATACATTATTTTTGTTATGTTGAATATTTATTGTTACAGACGACAAATTCTCAAGTGGCGTACAAAACTGCCCCAGGGGGGTAACGTATCATTATAAGACTGATAAATGCAGCAGATAAGAACTTGCATGATATATTTAAACTCCATACATTTGTTTACACCAGTCCCGAGGACAGATTTAAACACCAGAGTTATTTAGCGATTAGATGCCGTAAATAGAGATTGTACGAAATATTCACGAATGAACTTTGAATCCGACAAGCTATATATATTTAGTAAGGTGTGCCTAACTGTAACTTTATAATATCTCAGAACCACACTTGAAACAACATTTCCTTACATTATCAATAAGAATATTATCACATAATTGGCCATATGTTAAAAACCGCACATCATAAGAAGAACCCGTCTACTTAAAGGAATAGAAAACCCTTGAAAAAAGTATGTTGTAAATGAAGGAATATAGTTCCATCACTGTTCAGAAGTATTTTTATTTATTTTTCCGATTTTGTTTAACTGAATAAAACACATTTGATATATGTGTTTGTATGGTGGTCTGTTATGACCATCCATTTTCCTGTCCTCTCAATTATTGCAGATACCCACAAAACACTCACCGTTATTCTGGTTCAACAGGGAAGTAGACATCGATAGGGAAGTATTTTGAAGTTTGAACGTGGAACATTATTGCTTATTTAATGGTTAAACAACCATGTACGTAGATTACATAATTGGGCCTAGATTATGCAACTGGGCCCAAAATATTTGTTTGCCATTTCACCAACATTTGTCTGTACGCAACTTCTTTATGAAGCCCATGGTGTGCAAGAAGGTCTTCAACTACAACCTGCCCACAGGTACATATCGAAAAATGTCGAATATATACTTGAGAGCTCCCCGTTACGTTATCAGCAAATGGGCAAAGATGGTTCCTCTCAGACATGCAGCTTTGTTATTATGTCGATGTCTAGTCCATATTACAGTGTGTATAGCAGTACATTTGATTAAAGAAAAATTATAACATCGAGAAATATCAAAAAGAATAATGAGGAATGGCACTCACAGGCCACCATCCAAAGTTTGTCGGCTTTTTGCTCAGTTGAAAAAAATCGAAAAAATAAACAAAAAATACTTTTGGACAGTGATGGAACTATTCTTTCCATTTACAACATAATTTTTTCAAGGGTTTTCTATTCCTCTAATGAACGTTGATTATGCAGCACACTTTGCTTTTATTAGTTTCAAAAACAAATGCGTCTCTCTATCGAAAAAATGGAAGATAAATAAAAACTGTGCAAAATAATGTAATGATAAGTAGGATGTAAATGTTACGTTATTGACATGCCCATCTAGGAAGTTTCCAACACAGGTAGCATCAAACACCTAAATAATATATTTGTAGACTACACATGTAATATGACTAAAATAATGGGTTTAATTTCTGCCAATTTGGAGTGGTCACCAATCGTATATATTTACCGAACTTTACACGTGCAATTCTATTTCACATCAATGTCGAATTGTTGCGGATAAAATGATTTAATTTTTATAATTTCCAGTTGTATGTATCGCGTTATCAAATATTACACACATATATTTGCTATGTTGTGAAATGTTAGGTAATAAAATCCATATGTTTGACTGAATTAGACAGTGTAGTGTATCTTTGCTCATATATTAAATATATGAGTCAGCGTTTCATATAGTAGATAAAATATATTGAATAGTATCGTTACATTTAATTTCATGTGAAGTATATATCTCCAATTATGAAATATAACCGAAATATTTGTCCAGTTCCGTACCGTATATTAAAAGTTTGAATGGTTTCAATTTGCAACTGATGCCCCAGTGTGGTGTATATAGCGGAATATAATATAATTATTTGATTAGATGTGTAGTACATACTTCACGCTGTATCATAAGGGCCTGTCCAAGCTGCACCATCTAATGTCCACATATGCTGAATATAACAGCAAATGTACTGGGCATGTGAGTGAAATATATGGGAAATGATGCACGTTTACAAGCGATGGCAAATGATAAAGCAACGACTTTCGTTTACTACAGTAGGGAATACAATACCATCCTTGTACCCCTGTGTGTACTTGTCCTTTAAATGCATGCCTCTCATATCCATCTTTCCAATGAAACATCATGCGTTTACACGGGTCATGCTGTGTGTGTTAGAAATATGCAAATAATATCAACACCTATTAAAGGGAACGTAAACTCTGCGGTAAAACACCGCGGGAAACATCCCGATAGATTAAAAAAATCGTGACAAATATTTTTTCTCATTTCTTTCCAATGAATGAGACAGACGCAAACATAGAAAATACCGTGATTTGGAATTTCTTGGGGGCGCCGCCATGTTTATTTTGGGCAGGATTTTTATCCAATGGGAAAGCGTGAAATTCAGTTGTGCCGATAATCTCCTACGTCATCGGACATTCTCTGCGTCGAGATAACATGGCCACATATGGTCGTTTTCATGCACTCCTCCGCTCCCCGACTAACAAAGGCAATGTTATAGATTAGCTTTGATGTAGAATACGGCCTGATTCTAGCAGATATTCTACGATGCTGGGCTGCTCTGCATTTGGCTGTCACAATGTACCAGGTAATCCCGACACGTCGCACTAGTATCATCCTCGTTCATGTTTGTAAGCTACGGTCTCGAATACTGCATCTCTGCTAATTGACGCGTTTTTACCTCCCGAGGCAGAAGAACTAGTGTCCACTGACGTCACGATTCTTCAAACATGGAGGCCTCTATGTTGTTCCAGTGTAACGAAGTTAAAACGTTTAGTACTGCTTTGAAAAAATTGTAAAAAAATATCTGATACACGATTTGGATTCTATGAGGAAAAAGCTTTAACTGGCCATGCACGGTTCACCAGAGTTTACGTTCCATTTAAGATTTACAGGTCTCTTCAATCCTTTGCAAATATAATAATTATATTCACCTTACACACTCGACTGATGCTAAATACTATCAAATCAAGGTTTTCGTGTAGTGGCCGCCGCCAGTTTATTCCACTTCAACTTGAAAATGTTTAACTATATGGTTCAGGTTTAAAATTTATGTCTGCATGACACATCTAATTGTTAGACCAAACTCTGTCGCGATTGAGCTTCGTTTGGAGCACGGCCCTGACAAACCAATGTCTCGTTTATCAACAGAAGAGCATTAATCAACCCAATTGGCTGTAATAATTTGACATTTTAAAACAATCATACAAATGTATCTAACTATTTTCCATGCTGAAAAGAGAAACATCAGTTGTCGTCAGGTCAATAAAGGAATTTAAGTTTACATTAGAGGGGTTTCCCTAGCCTCATAAGGATCTTTCAACCAATGAATTGCCATCTCTGCATTATACCTGTCCTCTGTGAAATAGATACAGCTTAAGGGTACAGATCCCTCCTGCACACACTTGTACACACCCTCTAGAACTGGTCTTTATACAGCTGAAAGTATGCCACACAGCTATTGTAATATATATATTTCTTGAAAACACAAGGTGAACCCTCCATGCCCCATGTTCCCAAAAATCTGGAGCTCTCAAAATGGCGAGAGAGCATTGAACGAAGCAATGTATTACATTCATTTCCAGTATTGTGCCAGTGTATTAATGGGGAAGATTTTGGGAACTGGGGGCATAGAGATCTGGAATCAACCAAGTACATGTTGAACTCTATTTAAATGGACATGCAGCTATATAAATGTAGTTGTAACTAAGACATATTAAAGGGGAGAGAAGTCTACCTCAATATTTCCTGCGAGACGGCAAAAAGAAGAGTGAAATCTACCTCAAAATATTCGGCGCTTGTATAGAGGTGAAAAAACCATACCTCACGACAGGACGACAGTGCGACAGTCTCTGAGCTACCTTACCAAAGACGAAATTAAGGGGGAGAGAAATCTGAATCAATATATTCTGTGAGAGGCGATAAAGGGGAGAGGAATCTACCTCAATATCTTCTGTGAAGGGATGGATAGAGGAGAGAAAGGCTTACCTCACGACAGCATGACAGTGCGACAGTTCCCAAGCTACCTTTAATAAAGACGGAATTAAGGGGGAGAGAAATCTGAATCAATATATTCTGTGAGAGGCGATAAAGGGGGGAGAATTCTACCAAGATCTACTCGGTGAAGGGATGGATAGTGGAGAGAAAAACTTACCTCACGACAGGACGACAGTGCGACAGTCTCCAAGCTCACCTACTGAAGACGGAATTAAGGGGGAGAGAAATCTGAATCAATATATTCTGTGAGAGGCGATAGAGGGGAGAGAATTCTACCAAGATCTATTCGGTGAAGGGATGGATAGTGGAGAGAAAAACTTACCTCACGACAGGACGACAGTGCACAGTCTCCAAGCTCACGTACTGAAGGCGGAATAAAGGGGAGAGAAATCTACCTCAATATTTCCTGCGAGATGGTAAAAAGGGGAGACAATACCTCAACATATTCGGCAAATGTATAGAGGAGAGAAAACCTTACCTCACGACAGGACGACAGTGCGACAGTCTCCAAGTTCATCTACTGAAGACGGAATAAAGGCAGGGAGAGAAATCTACATCAATATTTCCTGCGAGACGGCAAAAAGGGGAGAGAAATCTACCCCAACATATTCGGGGAATGTATAGAGGAGAGAAAACCTCACCTCACGACAGGACGACAGTGCGACAGTCCCCAAGCTACCTTTAATAAAGACGGAATTAAGGGGGAGAGAAATCTGAATCAATATATTCTGTGAGAGGCGATAAAGGGGGGAGAATTCTACCAAGATCTACTCTGTGAAGGAATGGATAGTGGAGAGAAAAACTTACCTCACGACAGGACGACAGTGCGACAGGCTCCAATTAAGCTCACCTACTGAAGACGGAATAAGGGCAGGGAGAGAAATCTACATCAATATTTCCTGCGAGACCGCAAAAAGGGGAGAGAAATCTACCTCAACATATTCGGTGAATGTATAGAGGAGAGAAAACCTCACCTCACGACAGGACGACAGTGCGACAGTTCCCAAGCTACCTTTAATAAAGACGGAATTAAGGGGGAGAGAAATCTGAATCAATATATTCTGTGAGAGGCGATAAAGGGGGGAGAATTCTACCAAGATCTACTCGGTGAAGGGATGGATAGTGGAGAGAAAAACTTACCTCACGACAGGACGACAGTGCGACAGTCTCCAAGCTCACCTACTGAAGACGGAATGAAGGCAGGGAGAGAAATCTACATCAATATTTCCTGCAAGACCGCAAGAAGGGGAGAGAAATCTACCTCAACATATTCAGCGAATGTATAGATGAGAGAAAACCTTACCTCACGACAGGACGACAGCGCGACAGTCTCCAAGCTCACCTACTGAAGACGGAATGAAGGCAGGGAGAGAAATGTACATCAATATTTCCTGCAAGACCGCAAGAAGGGGAGAGAAATCTACCTCAACATATTCAGCGAATGTATAGATGAGAGAAAACCTTACCTCACGACAGGACGACAGTGCGACAGTCTCCAAGCTACCTTACTAAAGACGGAATTAAGGGGGAGAGAAATCTGAATCAATATATTCTGTGAGAGGCGATAAAGGGGAGAGAATTCTACCAAGATCTATTCGGTGCAGGGATGGATAGTGGAGAGAAAAACTTACCTCGCGACAGGACAACAGTGTGACAGTCTCCTAGCTCACGTACTGAAGGCGGAATAAAGGGGAGAGAAATCTACCTCAATATTTCCTGCGAGATGGTAAAAAGGGGAGACAATACCTCAACATATTCGGCAAATGTATAGAGGAGAGAAAACCTTACCTCACGACAGGACGACAGTGCGACAGTCTCCAAGCTCATCTACTGAAGACGGAATAAAGGCAGGGAGAGAAATCTACATCAATATTTCCTGCTAGACGGCAAAAATAGGAGAGAAATCTACCTCAACATATTCGGGGAATGTATAGAGGAGAGAAAACCTCACCTCACGACAGGACGACAGTGCGACAGTCCCCAAGCTACCTTTAATAAAGACGGAATTAAGGGGGAGAGAAATCTGAATCAATATATTCTGTGAGAGGCGATAAAGGGGGGAGAATTCTACCAAGATCTACTCGGTGAAGGGATGGATAGTGGAGAGAAAAACTTACCTCACGACAGGACGACAGTGTGACAGGCTCCAATTAAGCTCACCTACTGAAGACGGAATAAGGGCAGGGAGAGAAATCTACATCAATATTTCCTGCGAGACCGCAAAAAGGGGAGAGAAATCTACCTCAACATATTCGGTGAATGTATAGAGGAGAGAAAACCTCACCTCACGACAGGACGACAGTGCGACAGTTCCCAAGCTACCTTTAATAAAGACGGAATTAAGGGGGAGAGAAATCTGAATCAATATATTCTGTGAGAGGCGATAAAGGGGGGAGAATTCTACCAAGATCTACTCGGTGAAGGGATGGATAGTGGAGAGAAAAACTTACCTCACGACAGTGCGACAGGCTCCAATTAAGCTCACCTACTGAAGACGGAATAAGGGCAGGGAGAGAAATCTACATCAATATTTCATGCGAGACCGCAAAAAGGGGAGAGAAATCTACCTCAACATATTCGGTGAATGTATAAGAGGAGAGAAAACCTTACCTCACGACAGGACGACAGTGCGACAGTCTCCAAACTATCTTACTAAAGACTGAATTAAGGGCGAGAGAAATCTGAATCAATATATTCTGTGAGAGGCGATAAAGGGGAGAGAATTCTAGCTACCAAGATCTATTCGGTGAAGGGATGGATAGTGGAGAGAAAGACTTACCTCACGACAGCATGACAGTCTTCAGGCTCACTTACTAAAGACGGAATAAAGGCAGGGAGAGAAATCTACATCAATATTTCCTGCGAGACCGCAAAAAGGGGAGAGAAATCTACAACATATCCAGCGAATGTATAGAGGAGAGAAAACCTTACCTCACGACAGGACGACAGTGCAACAGTCTCCAAGCTACCTTACTAAAGACGGAATTAAGGGGGAGAGAAATCTGAATCAATATATTCTGTGAGAGGCGATAAAGGGGGGAGAATTCTACCAAGATCTACTCGGTGAAGGGATGGATAGTGGATAGAAAAACTTACCTCACGACAGGACGACAGTGCGACAGGCTCCAATTAAGCTCACCTACTGAAGACGGAATAAGGGCAGGGAGAGAAATCTACATCAATATTTCCTGCGAGACCGCAAATTAAAAAGGGGAGAGAAATCTACCTCAACATATTCGGTGAATGTATAGAGGAGAGAAAACCTTACCTCACGACAGGACGACAGTGCGACAGTCTCCAAGCTACCTTACTAAAGACGGAATTAAGGGGGAGAGAATTCAGAATCAATATATTCTGTGAGAGGCGATAAAGGGGAGAGAATTCTACCTCAATATCTTCTGTGAAGGGATGGATAGAGGAGAGAAAGACTTACCTCACGACAGCATGACAGTGCGACAGTTTCCAAGCCCCTGTACTAAAGACGGATTAAAGGGGAGAGAAATCTACCTCAATATTTCCTGCGAGACGGCAAAAAGGGGAGAGAACCTACCTCAACATATTCGGCGAATGTATAGAGGAGCGAAAACCTTACCTCACGACAGGACGACAGTGCGACAGTTCCCAAGCTACCTTTAATAAAGACGGAATTAAGGGGGAGAGAAATCTGAATCAATATATTCTGTGAGAGGCGATATGTGTGAAGAGATGTTCATATACACACCCACTTTCTCGGGGTGTTCTGACCCTACACCTGCCTGAGTATAGGAGTTATTATGACATCACTATATGTACTAACATGTACCTCAGAGCAGTTGTTTCGGATAATTTCGAGAATATATCTTATGTATATCCCAGGTATATCTCTCATCAGGGGCCAAACCTAATCATGAATATATTTAACTATTCACGATAAATACTCTCATATTCTCGTAGATATAGTGATGCCGGAGTTACCCACGGGGTGAAATCTTACATTATTTTAGATTTACACTCTTCTTCATTACTGTTGTCTGTGCTGCACACGTTGTGTAATCGTTTATTAATTTCGATTCACACATATCTTGTTTTTCTCTTCTTTCTTGCTGACGGTTCTTCTCACGTGCCAGTGTATTTTAGCAATATACTGAATGGGCTGGCACGATCCCGGCATGGTCGTCACAGGAGATTCGGATTATGGTTCGAAAAACATCTTGGACCGCATAGTATATTCTTACTATTTCTCAATCCAGGTGTCGGAACATGAATCTCACTTAAAGAGATATTAAATACGAGTCATGTTCATTTCAGGATGTCAGCCGCTGTCTGCATTTCGTCTCTCAATGTTTGTAGTCTGTGGGAACATGATTCTCACTTAAAGAGATATTAAATACGGGTCATGTTCATTTCAGGATGTCAGCCGCTGTCTACATTCCGTCTCGCAATGTTTGTAGTCTGTGGGAACATGATTCTCACTTAAAGAGATATTAAATACGGGTCATGTTCATTTCAGGATGTCAACCGCTGTCTGCATTCCGTCTCTCAATCTTTGTAGTCTCTGGGAAAATGATTCTCACTTACAGAGATATTAAATACGGGTCATGTTCATTTCAGGATGTCAGCCGCTGTCTGCATTCTGTCTCTCGATGGTTGTAGTCTGCGGGAACATCTAACACTGTCGCAAGCCGTCAGTTGAATGATGAAACTCCAGGTGGCATGGCCAAGTCGGTACATGGCGCGAATAATATAATTGGCTATAAGAAAGCGTCCGTCACCCGCTGATTGGCACAGAATCGCTCTGACTGATTGGTTGAAATGACGGCACCTGATTGGTTATTTTGACACCCACTGCAGAAGGCATTGTATGCTACAATTCTCTCAAGCTCAACGTGTAGATGTATACGTGGGCCAGCGTCAGGCGCTATGATTAAACCCAGTATATCGTATCAGCGTATATATTGTTAAAGCTCAATATATAAACACCTGCACCGCAATCTGATGTTTCAGCTGGTCCACTTCTTTAAGACTGGTATGCATGTCGTTGAAATGAGAGTATACTTGACCTTGTTGACAACATCCAGCTTCACATCTCCTAATGGAGAATGACAAAGCATGGTTGAATGAGAGATAAATAAATATCCGAAACAACGTGTGAAGAGATGTTCATATACACACCCACTTTCTCGGGGTGTTCTGACCCTACACCTGCCTGAGTATAGGAGTTATTATGACATCACTACATGTACTAACATGTACCTCAGAGCAGTTGTTTCGGATAATTTCGGGAATATATCTTATGTATATCCCAGGTATATCTCTCATCAGGGGCCAAACCTAATCATGAATATATTTAACTATTCACGATAAATACTCTCATATTCTCGTAGATATAGTGATGCCGGAGTTACCCACGGGGTGAAATCTTACATTATTTTAGATTTACACTCTTCTTCTTCATTACTGTTGTCTGTGCTGCACACGTTGTGTAATCGTTTATTAATTTCGATTCACACATATCTTGTTTTTCTCTTCTTTCTTGCTGACGGTTCTTCTCACGTGCCAGTGTATTTTAGCAATATACTGAATGGGCTGGCACGATCCCGGCATGGTCGTCACAGGAGATTCGGATTATGGTTCGAAAAACATCTTGGACCGCATAGCATATTCTTACTATTTCTCAATCCAGGTGTCGGAACATGGATCTCACTTAAAGAGATATTAAATACGAGTCATGTTCATTTCAGGATGTCAGCCGCTGTCTGCATTTCGTCTCTCAATGTTTGTAGTCTGTGGGAACATGATTCTCACTTAAAGAGATATTAAATACGGGTCATGTTCATTTCAGGATGTCAGCCGCTGTCTACATTCCGTCTCTCAATGTGTGTAGTCTGTGGGAACATGATTCTCACTTAAAGAGATATTAAATACGGGTCATGTTCATTTCAGGATGTCAGCCGCTGTCTGCATTCCGTCTCTCAATCTTTGTAGTCTGCGGGAACATCTAACACTGTCGCAAGCCGTCAGTTGAATGATGAAACTCCAGGTGGCATGGCCCAGTCGGTACATGGCGCGAATAATATAATTGGCTATAAGAAACCGTCCGTCACCCGCTGATTGGCACAGAATCGCTCTGACTGATTGGTTGAAATGACAGTACCTGATTGGTTATTTTGACACCCACTGCAGAAGGCATTGTATGCTACAATCCTCTCAAGCTCAACGTGTAGATGTATACCTGGGCCAGCGTCAGGCGCTATGATTAAACCCAGTATATCGTATCAGCGTATATATTGTTAAAGCTCAATATATAAACACCTGCACCGCAATCTGATGTCTCAGCTGGTCCACTTCTTTAAGACTGGTATGCATGTCGTTGTAATGAGAGTATACTTGACCTTGTTGACAACATCCAGCTTCACATCTCCTAATGGAGAATGACAAAGCATGGTTGAATGAGAGATAAATAAATAAATATCCGAAACAACACGCTCTTGAAGGGCTCAACATGATATCATATAGGTCAACGCTGAGACCCCCAATTGATATTGGTAGGGCTGATCATATACATCTATTATATGTATATATGGCTGTAGTCATAACACATTCAAACAAAGCACGTAGATCGATGCACCTCTTCAAAGTGGACGGACACAAGTAATGGCCGGTTAGCCCATGAAGCATATACACGTTAGAGTTATATTAACCGTGTATTTCTATCTTGGCGTTCAGCGTCTCCGAGGTGGATAGTAGGGGTTAATGGCTGGCAGCATCCTACATGGATAGGGGATCCGGCGTATTAACGTGTAGTGGCAGACATGTATATGTTAAATTATATTCAAACATACATGTCGCTAAATGACCCGATATTCAATATATGACTATCAGAGTCGAGGACTATTCTTACTATTTCTCAATCCATGGTGTCGGAACATGAATCTCACCTAAAGAGATATTAAATACGGGTCATGTTCATTTCAGCATGTCAGCCGCTGTCTGCATTCCGTCTCTCAATGGTTGTAATCTGCGGGAACATGAATCTCACTTAAAGAGATATTAAATACGGGTCATGTTCATTTCAGGATGTCAGCCGCTGTCTGCATTCCGTCTCTCGATGGTTGTAGTCTGCGGGAACATCTAACACTGTCGCAAGCCGTCAGTTGAATGATGAGACTCCAGATGGCATGGCCCAGTCGGTACATCAGACTGGAGATATTTCTAATATATGTCTTGGCTATTGCCAGTCTCGAAAGGTGAGATTTACGTAGACATGTATTGACATAATTAATATGTCTCTGCTTCTTGTAGCGTTTTCTCTGTTTACTATAGAAGCGTCTTGTTTTCATTCTGTCTCTAATGAGTTAGAACGAATCGATTAATATACGGCGTTTGTTGTAGTCTATCAGGATACTGATCTTCTCAATCAAGGTCGCAGGGATAACTCAATGTGTGAAGAGTCGAACTTGTTAGCATATTCTTACTATTTCTAAATCCAGGTGTCGGAACATGAATCTCACTTAAAGTGATATTAAATACGGGTCATGTTCATTTCAGGATGTCAGCCGCTGTCTGCATTCCGTCTCTCAATGTTTGTAGTCTGTGGGAACATGAATCTCACTTAAAGAGATATACGGGTCATGTTCATTTCAGGATGTCAGCCGCTATCTGCATTCCGTCTCTCTACGGTAGTAGTCTGCGGGAACATCTAACACTGTCGCAAGCCGTCAGTTGATTGATGAAACTCATCTTTCATATCCGACTATTCTCTAAGACGAGTCGTCGGGGTAAAATCAGGTTATCTTCAAGTCGTATGGAAAGCTCGTTAACATATATTAATATGCTTTATCTTATCAGGTACTTGACGTCACTCTGAAGTCGGCAATGGAGATAAATGCTGAGCGATATCGGTTAGCTGGGTATCAGGTATACTTTAAGTATATTTAATTGAAAGTCCGTGCTACATTATATCATGCAGTCCCTGGTATTTCATCTCACTCCATGATAAGCAGTGTCGAATCCTGGGGTGGATGAGAAGCATGCTGGCTCAACTTATATTAATTGTAGTTCCATCTACCGTATTCGACGTCTGTCGGAGGCAGGCAGTCGAGATAAAGGATGATTCCTGTAGTCGATAAGCAGAATAAGAGATATTAACAGTGTAGCATGTATACATTTAAGTATATTTACTGGTGCATGCTACCGAAGATCTTCATCTTTCGGTGTTTGACGTCTCTTTAATGCGGAAAGTTGGTGTATAAATAGCCTGTCTTTTTTGCAGATCGTACCATTTGTACTTCATGCTGCGGATCTCCCACTCCATTATCAGGAACTCAGCAACGATCCCGTGCTAGTTTGTGTATTATGACAGCAAAGGCGAACATGATCTAACGATCAATATTCAACTTCTTTTATTAAATGCAATAAGTATATTAAAATACATTGCATATCTGCGAAATGCTTGCCTAAAGGCTATTACCACATTTCATCCGAGTACCGTTATGGTACATAAATATCTCATGCGAAATGCTAGAATTAACTACTATGCATTTCGACCTCAGGACTTATGTCTTGGAATCAGAACACTCAAGTCAGTGAGGATCAATGAACCCAGAGGGAACAATGATGCACGTGTCAGAACATAAGGGAATGAATCCCCAAGACCAATGTGTAACCAATAACCAATAACCAATCAGGTGCCGTCATTTCAACCAATCAGTCAGAGCGATTCTGTGCCAATCAGCGGGTGACGGACGCTTTCTTATAGCCAATTATATTATTCGCGCCATGTACCGACTGGGCCATGCCACCTGGAGTTTCATCATTCAACTGACGGCTTGCGACAGTGTTAGATGTTCCCACAGACTACAACCATCGAGAGACAGAATGTAGACAGCGGCTGAAATCCTGAAATGAACATGACCCGTATTTAATATCTCTGTAAGTGAGAATCATTTTCCCAGAGACTACAAAGATTGAGAGACGGAATGCAGACAGCGGCTGACATCCTGAAATGAACATGACCCGTATTTAATATCTCTTTAAGTGAGAATCATGTTCCCACAGACCACAAACATTGAGAGACGGAATGTAGACAGCGGCTGACATCCTGAAATGAACATGACCCGTATTTAATATCTCTTTAAGTGAGATTCATGTTCCGACACCTGGATTAAGAAATAGTAAGAATATGCTATGCGGTCCAAGATGTTTTTCGAACCATAATCCGAATCTCCTGTGACGACCATGCCGGGATCGTACCAGCCCATTCAGTATATTGCTAAAATACACTGGCACGTGAGAAGAACCGTCAGCAAGAAAGAAGAGAAAAACAAGATATGTGTGAATCGAAATTAATAAATGATTACACAACTTGTGCAGCACAGACAACAGTAATGAAGAAGAAGAGTGTAAATCTAAAATAATGTAAGATTTCACCCCGTGGGTAACTCCGGCATCACTATCTACGAGAATATGAGAGTATTTATCGTGAATAGTTAAATATATTCATGATTAGGCTTGGCCCCTGATGAGAGATATGCCTGGGATATACATAAGATATATTCCCGAAATTATCCGAAACAACTGCTCTGAGGTACATGTTAGTACATATAGTGATGTCATAATAACTCCTATACTCAGGCAGGTGTAGGGTCAGAACACCCCGAGAAAGTGGGTGTGTATCTGAACATCTCTTCACACACAGGGGTCAGAACACCCCGAGAAAGTGGGTGTGTATATGAACATCTCTTCACACATTGGTCTTGGGGATTCATTCCCTTATGTTCTGACACGTGCATCATTGTTCCCTCTGGGTTCATTGATCCTCACTGACTTGAGTGTTCTGATTCCAAGACATAAGTCCTGAGGTCGAAATGCATAGTAGTTAATTCTAGCATTTCGCATGAGATATTTATGTACCATAACGGTACTCGGATGAAATGTGGTAATAGCCTTTAGGCAAGCATTTCGCAGATATGCAATGTATTTTAATATACTTATTGCATTTAATAAAAGAAGTTGAATATTGATCGTTAGATCATGTTCGCCTTTGCTGTCATAATACACAAACTAGCACGGGATCGTTGCTGAGTTCCTGATAATGGAGTGGGAGGTCCGCAGCATGAAGTACAAATGGTACGATCTGCAAAAAAGACAGGCTATTTATACACCAACTTTCCGTGTTAAAGAGACGTCAAACACCGAAAGATGAAGATCTTCGGTAGCATGCACCAGGAAATATACTTAAATGTATACATGCTACACTGTTAATATCTCTTATTCTGCTTATCGACTACAGGAATCATCCTTTATCTCTACTGCCTGCCTCCGAAAGACGTCGAATACGGTAGATGGAACTACAATTAATATAAGTTGAGCCAGCATGCTTCTCATCCACCCCAGGATTCGACACTGCTCATCATGGAGTGAGATGAAATACCAGGGACTGCATGATATAATGTAGCACGGACTTTCAATTAAATATACTTAAAGTATACCTGCTACCCAGCCAACCGATATCGCTCAGCATTTATCTCGATTGCCGACTTCAGAGTGACGTCAAGTACCTGATAAGATAAAGCATATTAATATATGTTAACGAGCTGTCCATACGACTTGAAGACAACCTGATTTTACCCCGACGGCTCGTCTCAGAGAATAGTCGGATATGAAAGATGAGTTTCATCAATCAACTGACGGCTTGCGACAGTGTTAGATGTTCCCGCAGACTACTACCATAGAGAGACGGAATGCAGATAGCGGCTGACATCCTGAAATGAACATGACCCGTATATCTCTTTAAGTGAGATTCATGTTCCCACAGACTACAAACATTGAGAGACGGAATGCAGACAGCGGCTGACATCCTGAAATGAACATGACCCGTATTTATATCACTTTAAGTGAGATTCATGTTCCGACACCTGGATTTAGAAATAGTAAGAATATGCTAACAAGTTCGACTCTTCACACATTGAGTTATCCCTGCGACCTTGATTGAGAAGATCAGTATCCTGATAGACTACAACAAACGCCGTATATTAATCGATTCGTTCTAACTCATTAGAGACAGAATGAAAACAAGACGCTTCTATAGTAAACAGAGAAAACGCTACAAGAAGCAGAGACATATTAATTATGTCAATACATGTCTACGTAAATCTCACCTTTCGAGACTGGCAATAGCCAAGACATATATTAGAAATATCTCCAGTCTGATGTACCGACTGGGCCATGCCATCTGGAGTCTCATCATTCAACTGACGGCTTGCGACAGTGTTAGATGTTCCCGCAGACTACAACCATCGAGAGACGGAATGCAGACAGCGGCTGACATCCTGAAATGAACATGACCCGTATTTAATATCTCTTTAAGTGAGATTCATGTTCCCGCAGATTACAACCATTGAGAGACGGAATGCAGACAGCGGCTGACATGCTGAAATGAACATGACCCGTATTTAATATCTCTTTAGGTGAGATTCATGTTCCGACACCATGGATTGAGAAATAGTAAGAATAGTCCTCGACTCTGATAGTCATATATTGAATATCGGGTCATTTAGCGACATGTATGTTTGAATATAATTTAACATATACATGTCTGCCACTACACGTTAATACGCCGGATCCCCTATCCATGTAGGATGCTGCCAGCCATTAACCCCTACTATCCACCTCGGAGACGCTGAACGCCAAGATAGAAATACACGGTTAATATAACTCTAACGTGTATATGCTTCATGGGCTAACCGGCCATTACTTGTGTCCGTCCACTTTGAAGAGGTGCATCGATCTACGTGCTTTGTTTGAATGTGTTATGACTACAGCCATATATACATATAATAGATGTATATGATCAGCCCTACCAATATTAATTGGGGGTCTCAGCGTTGACCTATATGATATCATGTTGAGCCCTTCAAGAGCGTGTTGTTTCGGATATTTATTTATTTATCTCTCATTCAACCATGCTTTGTCATTCTCCATTAGGAGATGTGAAGCTGGATGTTGTCAACAAGGTCAAGTATACTCTCATTACAACGACATGCATACCAGTCTTAAAGAAGTGGACCAGCTGAGACATCAGATTGCGGTGCAGGTGTTTATATATTGAGCTTTAACAATATATACGCTGATACGATATACTGGGTTTAATCATAGCGCCTGACGCTGGCCCAGGTATACATCTACACGTTGAGCTTGAGAGGATTGTAGCATACAATGCCTTCTGCAGTGGGTGTCAAAATAACCAATCAGGTACTGTCATTTCAACCAATCAGTCAGAGCGATTCTGTGCCAATCAGCGGGTGACGGACGGTTTCTTATAGCCAATTATATTATTCGCGCCATGTACCGACTGGGCCATGCCACCTGGAGTTTCATCATTCAACTGACGGCTTGCGACAGTGTTAGATGTTCCCGCAGACTACAAAGATTGAGAGACGGAATGCAGACAGCGGCTGACATCCTGAAATGAACATGACCCGTATTTAATATCTCTTTAAGTGAGAATCATGTTCCCACAGACTACAAACATTGAGAGACGGAATGTAGACAGCGGCTGACATCCTGAAATGAACATGACCCGTATTTAATATCTCTTTAAGTGAGAATCATGTTCCCACAGACTACAAACATTGAGAGACGAAATGCAGACAGCGGCTGACATCCTGAAATGAACATGACTCGTATTTAATATCTCTTTAAGTGAGATCCATGTTCCGACACCTGGATTGAGAAATAGTAAGAATATGCTATGCGGTCCAAGATGTTTTTCGAACCATAATCCGAATCTCCTGTGACGACCATGCCGGGATCGTGCCAGCCCATTCAGTATATTGCTAAAATACACTGGCACGTGAGAAGAACCGTCAGCAAGAAAGAAGAGAAAAACAAGATATGTGTGAATCGAAATTAATAAACGATTACACAACGTGTGCAGCACAGACAACAGTAATGAAGAAGAAGAGTGTAAATCTAAAATAATGTAAGATTTCACCCCGTGGGTAACTCCGGCATCACTATATCTACGAGAATATGAGAGTATTTATCGTGAATAGTTAAATATATTCATGATTAGGTTTGGCCCCTGATGAGAGATATACCTGGGATATACATAAGATATATTCCCGAAATTATCCGAAACAACTGCTCTGAGGTACATGTTAGTACATGTAGTGATGTCATAATAACTCCTATACTCAGGCAGGTGTAGGGTCAGAACACCCCGAGAAAGTGGGTGTGTATATGAACATCTCTTCACACATTGTTTATGCTGGTCGCTCATAGCATGTTTTCGTAAGTTGTCTTTCTTCAAACTACTCCCAGAAATACCGTTGACAAAATTAGAATTGTAGTTCCTCATCGCCCTCAGGTCAGTGGAGTATTTGGTGCAGAGTCTGCACGACAGTGTGTGCACATAGCCGTTTTCGACGGTAAATTCGATCCACAGTTTCTTAGGATCAAGTTCGGCACACCAAGAACGAACGGTACTCAACTGTACAGCCATTGTTTAGCGGTTTGTTCAGACAACAGAGCGTTAACCATAGCAACGAACACAGCGCCACCACAAGGGAGTGAATAAATTAAGGAGAAAAATTAGACTGAAGAGCCATAGTTGTCTCCCTTTAATAGTCAAACGAGCACCAGGCGTGGACGATCACGTTCTATCGCTGAACAACAACAACAGCAAGTTTTACGGTTGTATTTTTCAACATAAAACGAACGTTTCGCATTTTGCTCACTAGATTCAAAATTGGTTAGCAGTTCTTTAGTTTTGCATCGCAAATTGCGATGCGATACCGCCTATTTTGTGCCTTTTGTCCTAGATGTTTTGTGATCCACTCGAGTTCGTTTGTGCTGATGTCCATGATCTAAAACAGAAAGATATGAATACATGTGCATTAATATCCACTTCAGAGAAATTGGCTATTTTCTAAGAGAGCAAACATGGTCCCTACAGCATTTAGCATTGAGAGAGGGGTTTTACGCCGCTTTCAACAATATTTTAGTTTTATCGCGGCGGCCAGACTTAGATGGTGGGGGAAACCGGGCAGTGCCCGGAGGAAACCCACAGTACCTCAGCAAGTGTCTGGCGGACTTTCTCACATAAGACCAGGAACGAGCGGGGCTTGAACCCAGGACCTCAGAGGTGAAAGGCTGCAGTGATCAGAATCGAAGCCACTGAGGGCCCCCTCAAGGGACAAACCTATATACATGCACTGGCTGGGAATATGTTGACCTGTTATAAGCATTCTGTCATGCATGTACTTAAGTGAGAAAAACAAAAGATCATGTAGAGTATGAACAAGCGTTGCTGGGTACAAATACGGGGCCAGCTGAGTCCTGTGTAGGCAGAGTCTGCATCCAATATTTGTCCGAATTCGAATTCACTGGACTGCTCCAGACCCATCAAGACTGAATCTGTTGGATGTTGAAAGATTACTGATGTAACAAGCACAGATTTGTCAATGTTCAACCTGACAATCCCGACCAGCTGCCAGGTTATCACTTTCTTGAATGACAGTGGGACTTTTAACTGTGTAAACTATGTAAATACTGACTTGTCAGTGACAACTAGACAGGCCTTATTTTCCCCCTGATTAGGGCCATGGGCATGTGCTTCCTTGGGCAGTGTGTTTACAGTTATATCTCGAGACAATCTCCTGTGAGAATTGTAAGTAGTGCTGATGACAGTGGAAGAGACTGGATGAATTCAGATACATATACATCATCAATATGCGAGAATTATCTGCATAATGTAACAGATTGATATCAGCTGGTTTCATGATAATCTATCTACCCTATACATCGGCCATGTCTGGATGATAGTTTATCTTCTGCACTTGATGTAGGATTTCTGCTTCAAAATACAAAGTGAACAGTAGGACATTGAAAAGAAAACTGCTTGTAAGTAGTATGAATGGTGCAATACAGGTGACCCGGTTTGCAGTCTGATAGACTCGGAGACGTGAATTTTACCAATGGCTTACCTTAGTAGTCTTCGTCTCAGTAGGGTTGCCTTGATAACATTGGGGCATTGCAGCTTTAATGTCTTTGTTACGTTGTTCAGAGAGTTATATGCTCTGACAGCACCCTTGCCTGAAATATGTACATTCGGAAATACATTTAACAGGTATACCAATGATTTTATGCCCCTGTCACACTCACCTGCGATCACGCTGGCGCTCCCAGTGCGACCTGAAAAGTATGAAAGCGTGAGGCAAACCGCAGTAAGGTCTCTGAGAACGATTTGGTGACGCAGTGGAAACTGTCAAGGACGGGAGAGGGTCGCCATGAACTACCGTGAGCGCCAAACCTCGGCTCTTGATCCACAAAACAAGCGCAGCGGGTTGGCGCTCTGACGAGAACGATGTAATGACGCAGTACAGTCGCCATGGCAGCGCAAAGCGAACTACATGAACATATCTTGGACGTAGCAACAACGCATAGAAGCGACTTGGGGTCGCAGAAATCGTCCCCTGCGACTGCTGTACGCTAATTGGGCTCTCAATATGTGCCTCTTCCGTTCTTATTGCGCTCTTTCTGCACTTCTACTACGTGTTGTGGGCTTGTTGTCGCTCATTCTATGTCCACACTGTGCTGCCACTGAGACTATGACGCTCGTTATACGTCCAAGGCTCTGTTCTGACGTTTGCAATAGGTTCACAGTGCGTTCTTATTACGATCCCACACACACATTTTGGTATAAATACAGCTTCATCGTCTATACACAATCAGTGTGCATCTGCTCTTCACCATGGCCGCAGACCGACAGAATGTGCTAATTGTAGCTTCCCTCTGGCGGCGGACTTCTTGGTTGTTGGCATGCTGAAAGTAGACTGATGCCCTGGTCGCAGGAGGCTCTATTTTTATACACACCGCACATGCGCAATGAACGAGTTGCAAACTTATTAATAGCGTAGTGAGAGCGCAGCGGCAGCCACTTGGTCGCACTGAGAGCACACAGAGCGCAGTGGGAGCACATTGATCGCAGAGTGTGACAGGCGTATAAGAAAACTAAAAAAATGTTTGATAGAACAAACTCATTCTTTACACAGAACAAACTTGTCTGGTTCATAACGGACTTGAACAGATTGTCTGTCTTAATACAAATGGAAAACATCAGTCTCTATGTTTAACACTTTTCGAGTGTACAATGTAGTAATAAATTTTGAAAATGAATAATAATTTGTTAATCATACAGCACAATCATGAAAACCCAGGTTTGTACAAAATATGGCCTGTCATTTGTAGCCATGATCTTGAATGGTCACAAAAATATATGGTACAGTAGAGTATCACTAGGATGATATTCTGCCCTCTTGGATGAAACACTGTACAGTCTTTGATAATTTTTTTTCTCACAGAAGTTGCGTAGTCTTGGATTAAACAAATTTACAAGATAAAATTAGTTTTTGATGGCTTTTGAATCTTGGCATTGGATAAAAAAATCCACCTTAAACTAGCCTTTTAGTTTTGGCAAACAACATGGATAAAATCATTTTGGAAGAATTGTTCAGTCTTGAATTCTAACATTACAGTATTGAATAACGGTTTCCCCTAAAATTTTCCAACATTTCCCTGACACATTAATGATGTTCCCGTGGATATTTCCACCTTGATTCCATATTACATTGTTCATGGACGTTACAAATTAGGTTTAAATACACACGAGAAATATTACCTAAAAGTTGAACAAATATCAATACAGCACCAATCCCATCAATATATTTACCTCTCTTTGCTCAATACGTGCTTGCTGGCATCAGTGAGTAAAAAAAAATGCTTTCACTGGCTCATCAGAAGGACACTTTAAAACCCTACAAGATGTCCTTCTGACTGATATGTAGATGATTGATTCAAATCCGCAATTTATTGACATGGCAACTCACCTAAATTGGCAAACAGGAATGGATTCCCAGTTACATCTCCAGCAGCGAGAACATCCTCTGCGAGTAGATCCAGAACTTTCTGGGTGTCTTGTGGTATAAGGACTGGCATTGTTGAGCCTCTCTTCCCTCGAATATGCATCAAACCTTGAGTCTGACACAGCTGTCTCTCAAATGCTGAGTCCGCATCAGTGGGCCTGTCTTTGTAGGCCTGCAAACTGAACAGATATGACACATAATTAAAGCAGCTTACAAATGCATATTGTATATATTCTTCCACAATTCTACTGAGAAAACAAAAATTCATAATCAGTTCTCGTGTTTCTGAGAAAAACAAAACTATCGTTCACCATATTCCCTGGTTGAGCTGGACCCTCTGAAAGGAAAAAAACAGGACTTTTTTCACCACGCAGTTAACCTTATACGTGCTTCATATATGCTGTGGGCTCTATAATAAATTAGCGCCGGATGTAGAGAGATTGGGAGTCGGACGTGTTTTCACTTCGCTCCGAGAAATTTGTCTAATTCTGCGGATTTCAGCTGATCTTAGCTCTGATTTTTGTGTAATATATTCTGTGAATACTTTTGGCAAATACCAGTGGTGAAAGTGTAGAATTATTTCTCAGTTTTATGCTGTTCAGGACGTTTTTCTGACTTAGTCAGTTCGGCCTGGTTTGGGAAGGCAGAGAGCCGCCATTACTGCCGTCTCGGTCTTTGTTACAAGCGTCTAGTCCGTCATTCATAATCCAGCCGTCGTCCATTAGAGAATATCCGCGTCCATAATCCAAAGACCTATTTCATATTCCATATAACAGTATTAGCACCAAATTAAAAAAGACAATCATAGTATACATAAACATAAGCTTGTTTTCTGCAAGAGAGAAGCGGTCAAGCGGACCGAGAGGGTTGGTGTACTTTTTTCTCTGCCTCCCTCTTCTCTGTTTGTTCGCTGTCTGTAAATATTTCTAATATTTGCTGTTGTATATATATATATCCTTGTTGACTTGATCTAGTCTGAGTTGGTTCGTTTTCGTCCAAGTTTGACGAAAGGTCAGATTTGCACATAATATTGGCCGCTAAATCAAGGCAGGTTGAACCCATGTAACATACCGAATTACAGCGTCTAGTCCGTCATTCATAATCAACCGTCGTCCACCAGAGAACATCCGCGTCCACAATCCAAAAGACCCATTCCATTTTCCACATAACAGTATTAACCAAATTCAAAGAACAATCATAGTATACATAAACATAGGCTTGTTTCCTGCAAGAAAGAGG
>JAVTVY010002061.1:0-33010 GCA_036873755.1 Hanleya hanleyi
TGAAAGCGCAAGCTGATGCAATAAGCATAGTAATGAAAACGTACATTTACCTTCTGTCATAGGTCTGTTAAATTTACCACTGTGCTATCCGACATCCGAAGTAGGGTGGGCATTAGGACTCCGATGCGCACCGAACTCCTGGTCATAGCCAATCTAAGTGTAAACGTTTTGATGGGCTATATTATCATGTATGAAATAGGAACTGCTAATTTTCCATCATTTGTTAGTGCATTTATCTACACTGCTATCACCAACTTGCCAGCCTCAATTAATACACACAATTCAGTATATTGTTATAGATGTAAACTGTAGCCTTTAACTTGTATCCTATTTCACATCCAAACATTTCATCACACACCACATCAGGCTTCAAATTCAGGTCAAATTTCCCACTGGTTGTGAAATATCCTACATCAACCAATTAAGTCAGCCTGGTGCAATAACCCAGCAGGAGAAAGAAAGATGTGGTATCATCCTTCAGATTAGTCTGTGTGAGCAACAATGATAAAGTTTACTGAGGGTGAAACAAAGCCATGACGGCATGTTTAAAGGGTCTTAATTTATTTTCTTTGGGTAGAATTTAACTAGATAAAGTAACTTTGATCATAATGTGAAAATATGAGAACATACTTTGAGTTTTTTTTTGTACCTCTTGAATATTGACTATATATCACACTGGGATATAATTTAAACAAAAAATTACATGTAAACAAAATATGTCTAAATTTTTCTTGTCATTTCAAATCTTGATCCACTTTGATTCCTTGATTAGGGGATACAGAATCACTGCCACGGAGTGTGTTGGTGTGTCACAGCAATGCAATTCCGATTCACACAACGAAGCTGAGGTGGTTTAATGTTTATCAATGAAGAAAATCACCGATCAACCGTTATAGAATATAATGTGAAACAAGAATACCGGAATAGTACATTCATCAGATTGCCGATACCCAAAATGTGTTGTCTCATATATCTAGATAACAACGTGATGTAAAGACGCTATTTATTCATCTTTGTACCGGTTATGCTCAGGAGAATGACATAGAATTATTATTATCTTGTGCTGAGAAGGTGTTGGTCTTGAGTTGAATTACCGTAAACTACATAAATGCTACCTTTCTACTATGGTACTATATATAAAAAATTGTTGTATTGTTGGGAAAATAATGCGATTCAAAAAGTTGTTTTGATCCTGGACAAGGGCACTGAAAACCATTAAAGAGATGTAAATGTATTTTCACACGTAAAGCTTGAAATCTACTGAACTTTTTATTATTCAATCTGTTTCCTTTAGTTAAAAATTGTAAAATTAAATCGGCGATCGTTATTTATTTTTGGAATGAAGGCGCATTAGGAGACTGTTACCAACAAGTTCTGAGCTGACCTACTTTTGATGAAAATTTCTGGTGATTTTTGATGAAAATCACTCGCGATTCTGGATTTCATGTGCCCATCTTAATATAGGCAGGGATTCAACTTTGGGGGTGGGGATTTCCAAGAGTTCAATTCGCGTTCGAGTCCTAATGCCTACTCTACTTCGTAGGTCCTGTGACGTTAGTCACACTGCTCATGTATAAACAATGCTAGGTACTATTAATGATACCAACATACAGTTATATAAACAATGCTAGGTACTATTAATGATACCAACATACAGCTATATAAACGATGCTAGGTACTATTAATGATACCAACATACAGTTATATAAACGATGCTAGGTACTATTAATGATACCAACATACAGTTATATAAACGATGCTAGGTACTATTAATGATACCAACATACAGCTATATAAACAATGCTAGGTACTATTAATGATACCAACATACAGTTATATAAACAATGCTAGGTACTATTAATGATACCAACATACAGTTATATAAACAATGCTAGGTACTATTAATGATACCAACATACAGTTATATAAACAATGCTAGGTACTATTAATGATACCAACATACAGTTATATAAACGATGCTAGGTACTATTAACCCTCTCTGTACCATTGTACCAATAGAAAAAATGTTCAACAATTGTCATGTCATTAGCATATGAAAACGACAAATTTCCAGACAAATATTTTCATCATATTATATCTTGTTGGAAAGCATGGATTATCGTCTCTGAAACTGTGTAGACAATGATAAGCAGATTAGTGCTTCACTCATGTTTATGACAGTGTTGATACCAGTTTGAAACTCTCAAAATTACCGGTACTGGTACAGAGGCAGTTAATGATACCAACATTCAGTTATATAAACAACCCCAGGTACTATTAACTTCACAGTTCATAATTTTGTAGCCGAAAAAATGGCTATACAGTCACAAATGGCAAGCTGGTGACAGATTATTTCAATCCCGAGTAAAAAGCAATAGCATCATGAAGCGCCAACCTCACCCCACCCTCTCCACCAAAGTTTTTAAAGGCACATGTAGAACACTGATTTTGATACTATTAACTTCGTTTCCTCAGAAATGACATTGGTGAAGATGTTGGTCCAGCAGACGTGATCTTGTTTGAGGGAATACTTGTGTTCTACTTCAAAGAAATCCGGGATATGTTTAATATGAAACTGTTTGTGGACACTGATCCAGACACAAGGCTATCCAGGAGAGGTGAATATCCACAAACATCATATACTTGCTTTTTGTTGAAATTCACGTTAACCCAAACAGACTCTTGCAATCTAAGGCCACTGTTAATTAATTGTTTGTTTCTCATATCCTTGCTTGTAAAAATACACAAGCTGAGTGCGATAATTATTAATTATTAACTTGCAAACCAATTGTATACAAATATTAAGAAAATGAGCAAGTTTTACTCATGAAAATGTAAATACCTCATAGATTTGAATTATTTGCCCTCAAAATGTAGATGAGGGCTGGTTATGGGAAACGAACCATTAATTATCAGCGACCTATGATTTCTATACTGGTTGCTAAAGTTTGATGAGAATCTGTTGGATTCCTGTAAATCATTTTGCGGGAGTGCTGACGGAAATCTAATTCCCGTAGAAAGCAAGCCCTGTATAATATATAAGGGACTTAAAGAGTTCATCCAAGGATTCCCTACTGTAGCTCCAAGTTCATCCATCAATTCTTGGATGCTTCATCAAAGTAATTACAGCCGATTAATTTTTTTAATTAACAACATTTTATATTGATTAGTACCCTAAAATCATAGTATATTGAGATTTTATGAAAACTTCTGGTATTTTAATCAGGAAAAAACTCTGAATTGATGAGAACTAGGAATTCTTCTTAGATGTTTGTCTATTTGTGACCAAGTGGACTTCTATGTATCCTGGAATGTATAGTTGCAGCATGTTTCTCATATCTAATGCTAATGGTACACACAATTCCTTCCACAGTTTTACGAGATATTCAAGACAGAGGTCGTGATTTAGAACAAATACTTCATCAATACACTTCCTTAGTTAAACCTGCCTTTGAAGAATTCTGTTTGCCGGTAAGCAAACTTTCTTACTCTTATCATTAAAATATATCAGAAATAAACATTTTAGTGTTTCTAATTGTCCAATTTTACCACCAGTTTTTTCCAAAATGCTATCAAATCTAAAGTTCTATAGAGCGTGTTATATCCACAATAATGCAAATTTTGCCACAAAATGTAGTACAGATGCACCTTGGCATTTATAATTGTATAATTGAGACAGTCCTGAGAATATTACCTACTGTAATCAATAAATGTGGTACAATATCACATTACATTATCTTGGAAACACATTATTTAACTTGTCTGACATTTGTTCTACAGACCAAAAAATATGCAGACGTTATAATACCTAGAGGAGCAGATAATGTGGGTGAGTATTTGAACAGTATAGTTTGTGATATTAATTACCCCAGATATGGCCAATGTACTCCTGCCCCCCCCCCCCCCACCTCTCTCGTGATATAATGTGAAAACATTTTGAGAGCAACATTAAACCCTATTATTCACACACTCACCATATTAACATTCAATCAGGTACAATTTACATCTACCCCTCCAAGACTGCACTATATCTCAAATCACCCAGGCCAGAAAGGGTTAAGGGGGTGAACCAAGTACATGTACATTCGCCCCTCCAACATGTCCAAGACTGCACACTCCATCATATGGTCCAAGTGAGCTGGGGTTAAGAGGGTGTACCACTCATACATGTGCAATCCATCCCTCTAGGACTGCACTATATATCTTAAATCACCCAGTCCAGATAGGGCTAAGGGTGTGTGCCTAATACATGTTTAATCTGCCTCTCCAGGACCGCAGTACACCTCAAATCACCAAGGCCAGATAGGTTCAACCCTTTCACAATTATTCCAGGTATACAGGGAGAACGAGAGTGCATACCCATACGACCATTCCTTGTAGACCGCGTTAGCTTTAAACCTGTTGGCCATCGCGATGGGTACAGCAAACTTTTTTTTTTCTTCTTTTTTTTTGCATTTGTTTTAAGGGAAACCTATCAAACACTGTATACTTCTGGAAAGCCAAAACCTTGATAAATTTGATTCTCAAAATTGTTTGCTTGTTTGCAAAATAAATAAGGCAAAATTAGATGTTGAACGAAAAAAATCAGAGTGAAAAATGCATTTTTCCCCACATACCGTGTGACGGGCCTGTCGGCAGCAAGCTGCACAAATGAAAAAGTCATTGAAAACCTCATACCCAACTCGTGTATTTTTGAAGTTGCACGACTGGTAAAGCATTGTGAATATTCCCCAGATGATCAAAACTGCCGATGACGACCGCCAAAATTTATTTCCATATTTTTACTAGTCTTGATCTGCAAAGGTTGTCGATCAATTTTTAAGATGTCGGCAGAAAGACGCGGAAGTGAGCCGATGAGCCAATCGGTTTGCTTAGTTTTGCCCATGTGACCTCTGACAGTCAACAGATTGAGACAAGCGTAGACAGTGGCTGGAAGGATGGAATTACATCATTTTATAATCCAATTGTATCCTCCATTTTATTTTCACCATCTGTCCCAGGTTATGTCATGTGTAGAAAGGTGAAAGGTCATGCTTTCCAATGAGAGGTAAAACATAAAAAATGGCCGAGTAAAACTCGTGATAAACGCTGTCAAATGCGGTCGAAAAAAGACGATTTCTCTGTTGAATTTTGATGTTTTCAAGAGAAGAAAGCTAGGGAAAGCGTATTCTCTTGCAGAAAAACCTAATTTTGTATGCTATATTATTTATTTTGCTATAAAACTAGAGCAAATAACACTAGAGTGTATTGTGGAGACGGGTTCCTATGTTTTTCTACAAATCTCAGACGCAATCACAATTTCTAGCATTCCAAGGACAACATATACAAATTTTAACAGTTCTCAGGGAATTGATCGTCAGCAGGTCACTTTTGTCAGGGGAAATAATCAGCGAAAGTTTTGAGGGTGTTAACCAAATATTCAATCTGCCCCTCCAACACTGCACTATACTTCAGATTGTCCGGTCCAGATAGGGTTAAGTTGGTGTACCGAATTCTTGTACAATCTGCTCCTCCAAGACTGCACTACTCCTCAAATTACAAAGGCCAAATAAGTTTAAGGGGTCATCAACTCCCTGTGGCGCTTCCGGAGATTGACCTGGGATGTTGTCGTGCACACCGCAGGTCATGGTAAGAATAGGCCTCGGCTCCTCAGAGAGCTTATTGTAAGAGACGACTAACTGAGGCACCCGTGGGGTTCCCAGGTGTGAAAAGGAATAGGACCCCACCCGTGTGATTCCCGGGTGTGAAAAGGAATAGGACCTAACGTCATGATATGACTGAAATATAGTTGAAAGCAACGTTAAATCATATTCAATCACTCACTCACTACCTTAAAACTCCTCGAAATGACAATTTTGAATTGAATACAATTCACTCGCTCACTCGAAAATGACAATTTAGAATTCAAGGCCTTGAAAAGCCTTGAAAAATAAAAAATTGAGCAACAGACCATGAAAATTGGAATTCCTGTCAATTGTTGTCAATTAGTTAAAGTTGTAAAATATTCAGAAAATTGATCTGTACATCTTCAATGACACTAGGAGTGATATACCTAGAAAATGAACTACATGTGTTGCCTTGAAAAGACCTTGCAAATTGGAAGCTTCAAGGCATATGAACCATGAAATACATATACACTTCACCCTCTGAGACTGCACTATATCACAAATTCCTCAGGCCAGATAGGGTTAAACGGCTCCCAAATAATTGTTCAATCCATCCCGCCACCAGGATAGCACTATACCTGAAATTTCCCGGCCGGATAGAGAAGAGGTCTACAAGATATGCAATCCACCCCTCCCGACTGCAGTATAACACAATCACCCAGGCCAAATACGGTTATGGGGATGTACCAAAGACGTGGTCATCTTTGATTACCATCAAATCAGTGATAGGTCCATTGTAATCCATTTACTTAGCTAGATGATTGTTTTCTGGGCTTTACATAGTTCACACCCCACCTACCCACCCCTTTCACCAGAGTGTTGAGTAATTTCAGAAGAAAGTTATCTTTTCTATGGTTGTCTCTTTAAATATGATAAATTACATTTGACAAATTTTCGTTGTTCTGCCCTTTTCAGTTGCTATTGACCTAATTGTGCAGCATATCCAGGAGATTTTACACAGTCAGCCAGTGAAGAGGATACGCCATAACTCGGACTCTTTCGTCGGCAGACCACATTAACACCCATTCATCCATCCAAAATGATCAGACCGGTTTTTGATAGTTTGCAGGATTGACAGCAGCTTTAATGAATCCCCAGTGAGTTCCATGTCTGAACTTGACTTGGGCAAATCATGGCCTGACAGCCTGATCCAGGCGTCCCTGTCACATGTTGAAGGCTTCACGAAGAGCTTGGCTGAGAAATCAGGTGTATGGATTTTACTTGCTAGAAAATATAGGGAACTGTGAAGAAATATTAAAACACATTTTTTTTTTTTAAATAAGGCAATATTTTTTGTCAGGTGTTTATCTTAGGATCGGCACCCTGGCAGAGAAAGTTTGATGTGTGCAGATCTTACCATAATAAACCTGATAAATCAAGTGTGAATGAAGCCTCCCAATGAGGCCTGATTACCTAAATAAATCAAGTCTGGCACATGTGTAAATAATACAGGCAGCTGGTATCAAACTGGACATGCAGGTACTTAATTTGTACACAAAGTGAAACTGCTAAATTACAGAAGAGGGTTGTGTTTGGTGTACATATATAATACTTGCTTTATTATTTAATAATGATATTGATGATGTAATCAGTAATAATTTACAAACTATGTTTTACAATGCAGAACATACATGTATGGTTTATAAGCTTTACTGTGGTACATGTACCATTTTATTGTACTATAACGGTTAACCAGAATAACAAAGTTAAAATTTGTAAAATTGTTCATGATTGGTCATCTTCTCAATATCACATTTTCTGGTATAATTTTGTTAATGTTGCTTGGTTGCTACTTATGAGTAGAGTCGGAAACCTTCCTAAATAGTCTTTAATGTGAAGAGTACATGCCCTTGACACCCAGCGAGCTTCCCGTCAGGGCGTGAATCAATGTCAATCAGAATATCTTTGTATGGAAGTTCGTTGGTTGTTAGGAGCTTGTTCTTTCCACCTCGTGCTTACCAACTGTTGTCGGTCATGGAGCTTGTCCTCAAGAAGAGCGTCTTCCTGTCATGCGAACATCATACATCTGATGTCATGAAACACTAGTTGCACTTGCTTGGTAGTCATTTGAGATGTTCTCAATTCTGATTGTGTGGCGTGTGATTGGCTATTTAACCATAGTGAGGTTTCCCTTCCTAAAAGATTTTGATTGACTGTTGCAAGTGAACCTGAAAGGAAGCAAAATTTGCCTGTGATTTTCCTCGTCAAGTTCTACTTGCCGAGTTGCAGTTGCTTGTGTTTGTCATCTCAGTAGAATCTCACTGCCAGGATAGGTTTGGTGGACCAAGTGTCTCAAAATTTTATCACAATCATACCAATGGAAAGGTACTGGTAAAGGAGATATTCTGTTCAAACCCATTTTCTTTTGCATGTAGGCTTACATGTTTGTCCATCTAATTTGACTGACTGAAATATAATCAACCTTCAGTATGCAGCATTGAATGTTGGAAATCAACTCGTCAGGTTTTGATTGCCTGTTCTTCAGGTAAAATTTATACAATACTTTTACTTGGCACCAGCCACATTTAGACAATAACTACCATAGTCAAGGCACCTCAAAAATGTCCTCTATTGAATGCTATTGTGTTACTTCTTGAAGACTAAACATTTGCAATTTGATGCTCAGTTCTTGTAAAGATGTACATTGAAAGAGAGATAACTTCATACATATCAATCCCATAGCAAATATATTCACGTTTTTGTAATCGTAGAGAAATAAGCTTTTTAGTAATATGTCTATGTACTTTGATCATGTGCATAGTTGTCACAATAAAAGACAATCGCAATTGGGTGTATGAAAATCGTGACAAGAGAGATGCTAGTCGATAAAGCCCAACACACCCGGAATTTGCATGATGGGTGGTTTAACAGCATTGAATAGATTGATGTATTTGCTCAGTTAAGAGGTTTAATATGTACAGATTTTTACCATGAACATGATGGATCCTAAATTGTCGGAGATCTTTTAATATTTATGTGTACAACACTGATGCAACGTGGTTAAAATCCTCTCGCTAACAGTGCAAACATCAAATGGAAAGTTTTTAGTCCAGGAGACATTCTTTCAAAGATATGAACTTGCTGCTTAACGAATGGGTTCATGATGTACCACTGGCCAGGTTTGACTTTGCGGTATTATCATCATGTATATTTGTTTGTTTCCATTCATTTACCCATCATTATCTGGAATCCGTGGTGGAAAGAGTTTCTGTACAGTGTTAGAACGATGGACAATTAGAGCTGAATTCTTTATCACATATCGTCATTGGTTCACACCATTCAAAATGGCAACTGTGTGGGTGTTCTCTGAAATTTGTTTTTAACATTTTGTTCTAATTTTTCCTATGCACATTGTAAAACCTTCCATTGAAAAGGTATATCCTGGACAACAAGGTATATCCTGGACAACAAGGTATATCCTGGACAACAAGGTATATCCTGGACAACAAGGTATATCCTGGACAACAAAATGACATTACACGTTTTTCTCTTCGTTTTATATGACAGTCTCACCATTTCCATTTGTTAGTGGTTTCTTGTTCTTTTTTTGCTGTTATTTGTATACATGTATTTGTTTTCTGAAGGGGGATTTATACCCGATAATACGATTAATAAAAATTTCCCACCCCTTGTCAGTCTTTCTTCACAATGGCTTGGAGTTTGGTCATGAAAGTTCACCCACTTGTTTATCTCGATACAAGAAAGATATTGAAAGAAGAAATATGGGGGAAAAATTGTCAGTGGGAATGTCGATCGAGCTTAACCCAGTTAAGTATATGAACCGAAAATGCAGCGTCGTCAAATTCATCTACAAGTGTCAGACAATACATTCAACCGAAGGGGTGTTAGCGCAATATAAAGTCAAATTCACCTAAAAAAAATCAAGTAATATGAAATGAAAAATCAATGTTCGAGAATGATTTGGTTAATATTTTCGCCTGTACGAATGGGAACAATAGTGGTCAAGTACTATGGTTTGACACTTGTAGGTCAATTTGACGCTGAATTTTGGGGTTCCTATATACTTAAAGCTGACATGACCTTATTTAATGCACGAATGGTAGCGAAAAAAAAAATATATTCACAGATTTCAGTCCAGTTGAATAATACCCGACGGAACTAATCCGAGTGCCGAGTTCACGTCGCTATTCTGCCAACTTCTCAGCCGAGTACTTTTGCCTTCACCGCATATATAAAGCTTGATCGACTGAGGACCTTGCCAGTCTGAACTGACACTCGTACTGTGCACATCATATTCATGTTGTCGTTGTCTCCAGCCAAAATTCGAGCTCTGTGAGCAGCATTCATTCGTAAACAGTATAAATATATCTGAAAAAAATGGGTAATAAAATCTGAAGAATCTGACAACTATATATACACGATTTAGACATACCTTCAGTATTTCTTCAACACAATGAAACATGTTGGTCCCGTCACCAGTTTCTACAGCATTGTATTTCAATTTACCTCACTCGAAGAGGCCGCACGAAGCGGCGTTTTTGGTAATTCTTGAGGCTCTACACGATGCACTCCACGTGCGATCTCTTTTTCGATACCCGGTATGACGATACTGCTACAGGCCAACCCATGTTGACCGTTTACTGTGCTAAGGGGACAATGGGAGACTTGCTGTTGGAGACTATTTGTGCAAACCAGAATGGCAAATTCCAAAATACGCAGTTACAAATTGAAAGCCCTTATTGCGATTGTCAGCTCGTCCAGTATTTTGACCTATCCACCAATTGTATAGCAAGGTGAATTCTTTTAGCATTCGTGGTTGGGAAATCTGGCGTATCTGACCTCCAACCTTTGGCCTTCAGTCACTATGACCACTTGAATAGGTCACTTCCAGTGACGTGAAAAGTAGGACTTCGGAAATGGCCGCAGATCTCGGCGAATATCCGAAAAAAAACAGACTTTACATCTAGTCAAATGGGTCTAGATAAACCATCTTAGGTCCACATGGGTTGTGCAGGGTCTCGTATTGAAGCGTTCGTCGAGGGTTCTTCGGGCCAGGTTACTGGGAGGTGGATGCAAAATGGTATTCTGGACAAACACAAAAGTCGGAATAATGGATAAAATTCGGAATAATGGATATTACAGGACATGTCGCCAGCAATGGTCACTACACCATTTTTTACAAGGGTTGTGGGATAGCGCGGGCGATAGGTTGCGCTCAGTAGGGCATGATGAGTCTAGCCTGACAAGTTACTACCTCCTGCATGTTAACGGAGTTACGGAACTAGATGTGACTGAATGATGGGGTTAGGTACAAATGAGTGAGTCACTGAGTGAATCGTACCCAGTGCACGGCTCTAATGATGGGGAGTAAGATTCCTACACTCATACACCCAACTAAATCTAGCATCTAATGTCTTATCTCCTTGACGCAATCGAATGAGAGAAAGAAGGATTAACAGCAACGAGCATTTTGCGTTTACACAACAAGCATTTTGTGTATTACACATTTTATTTATCCCCTACGTCATCACATGGCAACAAAGCTGTGGGATTCGCGATGGGTGCGGTTACAATTCGCCTATGCTATTGTAAGTGTATCAAACGCATCCTCGACCAGGTTCGCTCTTGTTCGTGTGAAATGATCATCCATTCGTTCTGCTCTGTTCCTAAGCGTCTTTGAACAGTCCAGAGTACTGTAATGCCAACATATCCTGGAACTGCTGTTTTCATAATTTGACCGCGGTTTTCACCACCTCTGTCGGTGGTAACCCTAAATCCGCTTCTAATGATGACGTCATTTCTATGTATGACATCACTTACAATCTATATTGTATCAGCGGCACCCCCAGGTGAGGACACATCTGTAAAAGGATATCGTTTTGGGCGATGACAGGACTTCCATCAAGGGTCAATGCCCAATCCTCAAAAAATGTGTCCATCTAGCCACAGAACTCAGTAGCTGCGAAAGTGATCTCTGACCTAGCGGATTTCTGGGAGTGGAAACGGGATCACGTTCGTGCATGCACACAATTAATTTGCGGCGGAACTTTTCTTCAATATGGCTGCACCCTGTGAGGTTGACAATACCGCCCCACGGCACCAACTACTATTATTCAACATAGAAATATTTTTGTATAAATTGAATGCACTGTCTTCTTATGATTACAATTAACTTCATTACACAATAAAATGCGACCGAATCGCTCGATTATCAAAGGCACCATTTCGTAGACGGCTCACTACGTGATTGCCGTACGCTCCTCATGGGAGGCTCTTTGTTCGTTCTATGTGAAAGGCTAAGTGCCGCCAGTACAGAAATAGCCGAACGTGAGATTGAGCATGTGTGTGCGATGACGTTATGGCATTGCGATAGAGCGATAAGCCGTTACGATATAGCGTTAAGGCGTTCAAACTAGTGAAAAGCGTAACGTCGGGCATTGACACGCTTCACTACGTTTCGTTGATTGTCAATTCCATACGATATCACGTGATCATTTAGACCATTCAAAGCTTCTGAGCTACACTACTAGGACGTTCGAATGGTAATACGAGGGTGTTTGCAGGGCATTACTGTGTTGGGTCTATAAAGCAATCCCGACGTTCACCAGAAGCTACGATATGATGCCACACCAAAATCATATACATGGGCGAGGAGAAGCTGACGCAGACACTAAAAGCGTACTGGCGGACACTGACAGGCCATTGACTGATACTGCGACCCCACCCACTGACAACTGAAAGCACGGCCGCTGATAAACAAACTACCTTCCAGGGAATGAGTGAGTGAGTAGGATTTAACGTCGTTTTCAACATTGTTTCAGTCATATCACGACGGTGCCTACATGTGCCAGAACACGAGAGTGTCCACAGTTCCTATTATTCTGGACACTCCAGGGAATGAAACGCAACACTAATAGGGTAGTGGAAAACGATGCCGACGTGCTGACAAGAAGTCGTATGACCCCAAAGACAAATATATACGGACTGCATATTTATAAAACCATGACCCTGTGATTTTGTACCCCACCCAAACCTGAGTGACGAAGACTACGATTCTACCTTATGTTATCAGATCGACAGTTACGTTACCCGAAATGCCGTCGACGAACGTTCAATTCGAGAGCCTGCACGACCAAAGTGGACCCAATATTGTGCATATAGGCCCATTTGCCTGGGTGTACGGTCCATTTTTCTCGATTTTTTTAGATGTCCGGCTGTTTTTTTAATCCTCTGTTTTGCATCGACCTCGGTCAAGAGGGTCATTTTCGCTTCATTCATCCACCACGATTTCCCAACAAAGAATGCTAAGAGATTTCGCATTTCTATACTACTGATGGATGAGTTAAAAATGGACGGGGTGGCAATCAGAATCAATGTACCTTTCCATTTATACCTCCGTCTTTAGGAATTTGCAATTGAGTGCGGGCAGGCCTGATTAGTACGGTAGACATAAAATATAACAATTCTTACTTTGGAATGAAATTTCCGAATTACAGTATTTTGAAGTCGGTATCAGAAAGCTGAATTCACAGCGCAATCGAATTGCACCATATCGAGCCTCAACTGATAATCATGAAATAGAATGAATAGTTGCCCCTTCGTGTTTTTGGCGAGGGAGGTAAATTGACAAACAATGCCAGAGAAGTCTGTGACGGGATAAACAAGTGTCTTTCCTTTGAGCATGGAGCCTACTATAGACAAGTGATCCATGTTTCGAGGAAAACCCACCGGTACGTCTGAATCGTGTTTGAATAGTCATATCCCTAATTATATTGCCCAGGTTTTTCAAGATATCTTTATATTGTGTGAGAGTTATTGTGTTATAGCATATAATGCTCACAGTCCGAATATGTGCTGGTGACAACAACAACAGCATAAATATGATGTGGACTGACCGAGAGTCTGTTCAGACTGGCAAGGTCCTCAGTCGATTCAGGCTTTATATATGCGGTGAAGGCAAATGTACTCGGCTGAGAAGTTGGCAGAATAGCGACGTGAACTCGGCACTCGGATTAGTTCCGCCGGGTATTATTCAACTGGAACTAAAATCTGTGAATATTTTTTTTTCGCTACCATTCGTGCATTAAATAAGGTCATGTCAGCTTTAAGTGGGTTAAGCCCGATTGACATTCCCATTGACTAAAATTACGTACAATCTGAATATGAAATTATTGTTTTTCAGTTTTCTTGTTTCAATATCTTCCTTGTGTGGAGATTAACAAGTGGGTGAATTTTCATGGCCATACACCAAGCCATAGGGAAGAAATCGTCAAAAGACTGACAAGGGGTTGGAAGATGTCATTAATCAGATTTTCGGGTACAAATCTCCCTCAATAAATATTACTTATTTTCCTGACCAGACTATTCAGACAACGGAAACAGAAAATGTTCTGTGGCGAATAATCGAGAGCATATCCCATATCAGTATTACTGATACTGATATATATTATTGAACCCATAAACCACTGCAGCTACGATTCTTCTGGGATCTGAAGGTCTATTTTATATATAATTTCTGGTTACTCAAAAGCTTGGTTGATGGATGTAACTATGGTTGTCTAAAAAACTTTTCTCACTGCCATTTTTGTTTGTTTTGTTGTTTTTTTATATACTCGGTGTGCCTAAGATTGTATTGTTGTATATGCACTTGTATGCGGTCAGAATGTTTAATGGACTTCCGATGTGGTCAAAAGGTCGACTATACTTACTGGTTGATGAAAAAAAAAGATATTCAAACGGGAGTTGCCACACATTTTCACGATCGTTCCGATTGCACTGCGTCGCGAGAAATCAAATCAAGATTGATCTGTCCGACCCCTACGGCCTATCCGCCTCGAGTTGCCTTCAAATGCTGAGTTGCATTGTGTCTTTGCGATTTCGCTCCAGCCGATTTACCTAATTAGATCGCGATAATGCGAAATGTTTCTCGCGATTTCGCTCGTTGTTAGGTGGCAAATCGATCAGATTATCGCGAATACTGAGTTGCTGGAAAGCGTTTCTCGCGATGTATATCGCGAACATCGAGTTTTGTCAGAAATCGACTTGTAGATTTTCAGTCGACTTGCATGCATATCGTATTATATCTCTACAAGTCTTGTGTTGTTCGCAACAAGTCGACTAGTCGATAATTATTTCACCACTACGAATTGAATATAGTGGACGTTTGACTTCTCGAGTTGTTGCAAGTCGTTTGAAATAATTGAAATCGACACGTCGATTTCCGACAACTCGACATTTTCGATATATTGCGAGAATCGGTTTCCATCAACTCGATATTCGCGATAATTTGATCGATTTGACGCCTTAAAACACGAGAAACTTTTCGCATTATCGTGATCAAATTACGTAATCAGGTAAATCGACTGGAGCGAAGAAGCAATGCAACTCAGCATTTTAAGGCAATTATAGACGGATGAACCTTTCCGTGGACTTCAGCGCAAGAGTCGTGAGTGAAAGTTTTCCACACACCCAGTCGATTCTTTGCGATTTGGATTTTAATAATTTTCATCAGAATCGCGAAGGGGCAGCCTTTTGGACATAAATGTCCGACGCGAATTAAATAAGCATAATAGGCCTGGAGCTCGTTACATTTTGGAAGACGTTTATAATTTAATTCTGATCGGAGAAAAACCCTGCTGGTGATAATATAATATATAAAACTGAATTCTTGATTGACAAAGGTCTCTAGGCGCCATAGTTTTTGAGATCTGGCGGTAGCCAGAGGCTCTTTAGAATGCTGTAGGGAAATGGACAAAAGTGCAAACCGACTCACGGGATAGCCTTACACTGCATGGAAGTAGTTCCACAGAGATGAGTTTTGGGGATCCTTAGTGGTTGAAAGGCTTTTGTATGTCTATATTTAGTCACTTAGCATATATTTGATCCCTTATCTGCATTAAATATTACTCTGTTCAATGTTTTCCCACAAAATATGAGATTAATGCGCTCTAAAGTATGGCAGACTGGTATCGGCACTTTACCAAAGCTTGGACTCTGCTGAGAAAAGTATACAGTTTAGCTGGTTAGGTGTATATGTGAGAGATGCTCTACCATAGCAGCCAACCTGGCCACCATTGTCTCATTATCACCTTTGCAGGCCACTGTTTGCTTTTCTCACAAGAGTAAGCTGTAACATATCTTATAATCTTTTCCTATCTTGTACTCCACCAGTCAACCTGTGGGATATCCAGAAAGTGTAATACATGTTTTGTCTTATCCTAACTTGTGACATAACCATCATCAACCTTGATGTCCAGCCCTTCTCACTCATAACACTAAATCAATCTCTATTTATCCCTAGTTATACATGTAATCTTTCTTATTTACCCCTAGGTACATGCATGTTCTGTACAAACTGACCTTAATCCCCTGTGGGTATTTAGGCCTAGACTTCATTCCACTGGCCCGTTTTTCCATCGAATTCTCAACAGGTCAGTTTGCAGTTTCAACGCAACGCCAACAATACCATGTTAAAGAAGGTATCATATTGCTTTCTTTATGCTGGTTAAATTAACATGGTGGTCATGGCGTTCATCTGGAATCCCGAACTGACGTATTGGAGGAATTATGTATCAAGATAAAGAGCAAAATTCAGCTATTTTGGTTGAGTCAAGGTTGGATGAGCATCTTCTGTAGTGTCTAATTGGGCGCAAATTAATTGGGTAACACATGGTTAGCGTAACGTGTGCAACTTCCCTCATTAGAGGACTACCTTTCATTGTTCCCACAGATCAATTTCACATAAACTACGATAAAAGTAACTTCGAAAATGGAGGTCATTGTGATATAATATTCTATATATCGGCTTCCATTTTCGGAGTTACTTTTATCCTAGGACTGCCTTTATTTGGTATGTTCAACTTCATTATGTCGGTACCTTTTAAGAAGGGCCGTTCGCGCCATAAATCCAAACGTTTAATAAATTTAAATGTTTAACTTGCACCAACCAATCAGATGTCATGAATTGACATTTGGAAGACCTTTCCTGTCCAAAAGCAAACGTTTGCTGTTGTAAAAAAAAAGGCAAACGTTTCCAGTAGTAATATTCGAGACTTTTAAACGTTTCCGGTTTAAGGGAAATCGTTACGGTTGTGATCGTCCAGTCAGATTTTTTTATTGCTGTCGCGTATGTTCAAACCTCAACATCAACACGTGTCCACTGGCAAAACGTTCCCGCTATGTAGTCTGTTTGAACCAATCTAAATAACCCTTACAAATATTCGCGCATATTGTATTCCTCATGCCCACCGTGCATCGTGTCCTGCGCAAATTGTCTCGGTGCCAAATATATTCTCCAAAACCTAATTTGTAAGAACGGTTTTCATTGGTTAAAATACACTACATACCGGAAACGTTTGCCAGTGGAGATTTGCACGTGTTGGTGTAGATGTTGGATACACGCGGCCCAAATAAAAAATCTGATTGGACGATCACAACCGGAAACGTTATCCTTTTTACCGGAAACCTTTAAAAGACCGAATTTTTCTTTTGACAGGAAACGTCTGAAGTCGCGAATTTATAACTGGAAACGTTTGCTTTTTAACAGGAAAATGTCAGTTCATAACATCTGATTGCTTGGTTCAAGTTTAAACGTTTAAACTTTTTAAAGCTTTACAATTTTTAAACGTTTAAGAAGTTAAAACGTTTAAAGGATGCGTTTATGGCGCGAACGGCCCTTCATATACCGTGTCACAGGATGTAGCTTGTGATTGCGTTTTAGCCACATACATTCGTACCTGCCTAACTTGAAATTAAATATATAATTGTGCGTTTATTTCATTACAAACTTATCCCCCAATAACCCAGCTACCAGATCTCATTAAAGCCCATAGGCTCTAGTTCTCTTTTTTTATTTGCGTGTAAACGTTACCCCGTTGTCTGGGCGTGTGAAATAGCAAATCATGTACTCAGTATTACAATGTGAAATGAATAAAGCTTCATGACTCGTCCTGAAATTGGTTTGTATTTCAGCTTTCATTCTTGAACATAAAGGATTGAGCTAGATAGTTATGAAAGGGAAACAGAGTAGTATACTTGTGGAGGAAAAATGTGTAAAGTCGTTCACATGGGAGAAATCCCCCTCCTCCCACAAATTAATTTCTGCACAAAAACATTCTTTCGTACAGAAAACTGTTCTCTTCTGTGAAAGCTCACAGTGACGTATACAGCGTCGACGGCAACCTGTAACCATCTCGGTCATCTATACGCGGTAAGACTGACCCTGGGATCGTGTGTATCCATTTTCAGTCTACTTTCGGCAACTGCAAGAGGGAATTTCCAGAAAGCAATACCACGTGACTTCGTCAGCCAATCAGCTACGTAACCCCAACGTAACTCGCCATTTTCGAGTCATGTGATGTACTACTTGTTCAAAATTACAGATCCACCACACCTCTTGGATGATACGAAAGTTATTCAAACCTATATATTTTGTTTCACAAGTGGTATGAAAACCTGTAATTTATCAGATTTCTCGAGTCTGTTCTCCGCCGGATGAAGGCCGAACAGAATCCGGTAAAGTACCGGATATCGCTTCGCGATAATGGAGACACACGATTCGCAAGCCATCTTATGGATGGCGAAGCGTACGCAAATGCGTCGACGGAGGTTTGAAACTACGCTTTTGTCCATTTTTACTCCCCAAACAATCGATCTGCAGTTTTGCAATCGGCACGTACGTGCGGTCGCCATCCATCATCAATATATTATCCGGTTCATATATTTCGGTGACGACTTTGTGGACAATTTCGGAACTGGAAGATGCTTAGTGACTTGCAGATGAGCTGTCGATTTGTTTTCTGTGCTTTTCGATGGGTTTCACGGAGTTATGACTCTTCATCTCTTCTGTCAATCATTTCATATTTGGACTATTATCTCGAATACTATTTGATAGACATTTCGAAATTTGTCTCCGACACTATAGGAAGCTACCTAGTACCTTACAGATGTGCGCTGTTAGGTTCTTTACGAGCTCCAATGATTTTCCACAGACTTATGGCCCTTTATCCTGTTGGTCAGCAATTTCTTGTCCGGTTCGTATCCCGGTTTATATTTGTTAAAGAACTTCGAAACTTACATGAAAGATGTTTAGTATATATAGATTTATATATGCACTGCGAGGTTCCTCGCCAGTAGTATATAGCAAGGATATTCCCTCTAGTTGACCTTTGACCTCAGAAATTTGCATATCACGTGACAGAGGTCAAAGGTCAATGAGTGCACTTGAGTTGACCTGTATCCTTTCATCTCGACATGTTAGGGTTGGGATTTTTCCCATCACGTGCGGTATGACGTCACTTCCGGTCTGGGTGAATGGGGCGTGACCTGTGAACCTGATAGGACATGTACTGACCTGTCTGTGGGATTTTTCCCTACAATATCGTTCACCTTCGTGTTTTTTCGGTGAGGTGCGAAGGGTACGTCCGTGTCTTTTCGGTGAGGGGGAACATGATAGGCCATGTACTGTCTGTGGGGTTTTTTTCCGCCAGAATTTCGCTGTCGTCTGCTTGGGGTTGTCACGTGCCGAACACCTGGCTCCTGGAATTGCAACATTGTTGCACGTTCGCAAGGATTGACCTATATCCGGGTCCTTTAGCAATACCATTGATGGGATGTGTGTACTGACTTGTATTTGGGGAATCACGGGGAGATCAGGTGATAGTTCAAGGTCATATTGAATGATAGGAATGCGTGTACTGACCTGTTCATCTGTGGTTTACATCCGGGGACTTATATCCAGGTCCTTTAGCTGTGTGTTCCGGGTACATCCGAGTTTACACGGGAACAGCCGGGTAGTTACGGAGGAAGACACGGAGGTGACCGAAGATGTCACGGAGGTGCCCGAAGAGACACGGAGGTTACCGAAGATGTCACGGAGGTCACCGAAGAGACACGGAGGTGGCCGAAGATGTCACGGAGTTTACCGAAGAGACACGGAGGTGCCCGAAGAGTCACGGACGTTACCGAAAAGACACGGAGGTGACCGAAGGGACACGGAGTTTGCCGAAAAGACACGAATGTCACGGAAAAACGTATAAAAGAGGGAATTTTTAGGGAATTGCTTCATTCATTGCCCTGCCGATCGCAGCTACCTGACCAGCCTGAGCCAGCCTACCTGAGGAGTGACCAGTCTACCTGAGGAGTGACCAGCCTACCAGTGGAGCCTGAAGCCAGACCGATAGCATGAGACGTGGAGAAGATTTTCCAGCGGATCCAGGAGCGCCTCCGGCTGAAGTCTTACCCGAAGACGAGCGTGTGAGTGCATTGTACCGCCGTCACTGGACCACGATACGCCGTTGTTTCCACCGTCACCGTCGTCTATTGGATTTGTATAATTTCCGGTTGGAGGACCTCACGCATCTTCCTACTTACGCCAAGAACATTTTTACAGATCAGGTGACAGCCTTCAAATTGAATGTGACATTTGGGTATATCTTACGGCACAAAGAGACGGACCAACTGCGGTATTTCTACCCCAGTAATAATTTGACTGTATGGAATGCATGTATTGACTTGTGTCTGGGTTTTTTCCATCACGGGGAGCGCGCAGGTGTATGACGTCACTTCCGGACTGCGTGAATCGGGCGTGACCTGGGTATGACTATGGGATGTACTGACTTGGTCCTGGGTTTTTTCCATCATGCGGCGGTCACCTGATTAGGAATGCATGTACGGACTTGTATGCTGTCCATTCATTTGAGTCGGGGACTTGGGGTCCCTACGGAAGGATTTTGCAAGTCATAGGTGGGTGTGTGTAAAATTAGGATTTGTCTCGAAAATATAAAAAAGCGGAACACGGACTTTACCCCTACAATAGAGGAAAACTCCTATCAACCCTATCCCAAAGGGCAAATATCGGTCCCTGGCTTATCGGGGCCTGCTGAGAGGGTGGGGGAGTGGGTGTATGTAAATTTAGGATTTGTCCCGAAACTATAAAAAGCGGAACACGGACTTTACCCCTACAATAGAGGAAAACTCCTATTGACCCTTTCCAAAGGGCAAATATCGGTCCCTGGCTTATCGGGGCCTGCTGAGAGAGTGGGGGAGTGGGTGTATGTAAAATTAGGATTTGTCCCGAAACTATAAAAAGCGGAACACGGACTTTACCCCTACAATAGAGGAAAACCTCTATCAACCCTATCCCAAAGGGCTAATATCGGTTCCCGGGCTTATCGGAGTCTGGGTGCATGGGTGTGTGCATGTAAAATTAGGATTTTTTCCGAAAATATAAAAAGCGGAACACGGACTTTATCCCTACAATAGAGGTAAACCCCTATCAATCCTTTCCCAAAGGGCTAATATCGGTCCCCGGGCTTATCGGGTTCTGCCTGGAGTGGGGGTATGTAAATTTAGAATTTGTCCCGAAAATATAAAAAACGGAACACGGACTTTACCTCTAAAATAGGGGAAAACCTCTATCAACCCTATCCAAAAGGGCTAATATCGGTCCCCGGGCTTATCGGGGACCTGCCTATCAAGTCAATCGGGTGAGTGTATGTAAATTTAGGATTTGTCCCGAAACTATAAAAAGCGGAACACGGACTTTACCCTACAATAGGGGAAAACTCCTATCAACCTTGTCCCAAAAGGCTAATATCGGTCCCTGGCTTATCGGGGCCTGCTGAGAGTGGTAGGGTGGGGGATTAGGAGTAGTATAGAAAGCAACAGTTTTGGGGCTCCGAGCTCCCGCCTGCCTCATCCCCGAGCTCGGAGCTCCCGAATACTCCATCCCCGAGCTCCGAGCTTCCGTCGTTACGCCTTAACGCCCTAGCATAACGCCTTGACGCCATGATATACACAGATGAAAGAAAATCAACAACATCAAGGATGAGAGATGAGAGAACAACAACAACATGTTTTTTTCTTTTCATATAGTTTATTCTCCCCTCCAGTACATCATACCCACGCTGGGGGAGCCGCGTTGGGTATGTTTACAATTCAAGAAGACTCTTGTCCAATCAGAGGCCGCCATTTGGCGCTGTATCAGTCATATTCGTTCTTGCCCGTTACTGCTTTAGATGTTTTCTCGACTGCTCTTGTCCAATCAGAAGTCGCCGTTTCAGAAACTTTCATCTTTGCTCGGTGTGACCTAATCGTCGTCGGGCAAGCCTGGATATTGTTCGGGCAGCATGTCCTGAAAGAGTTGTTTGCGCATCCTGATCGCATTTTCCAGGACCTCAGTGGGTAGTAGCCCCATATCCTCTTCCAAGTGGCGCTTGGCCTTCATGATGGATCTGTGCGTGGGGTCGCCTTTCATTCCAAGCGGTAGTAAGGTATGCTGTTCATAGATCGCCATGGCTGTTTTCCTGATGCAAGGGCGCATTTGGGTGTACGCCTGTTGTAAGTTATCCTGTCCGGCGTCCTCGATCGCTGCAGCATGAGTATTGATAGCTGCTGTCACAATACGATCCCAGAAGGAAGGTTCTGCCTCACTTTCCTGGTATGTAGGCTGACTATCTGAGGTCAAGGTCTCCGTATCAGTATATAGACTCTCCGCAATCTCACTTTCCTGGGATGTAGGCTGACTATCTGAGGTCAAGCTCTCCTTATCAGTAGATAGACTCTCATCAATTTCTGTATCAGCTTCTTGTGCCTCGGAGTCTTCAATCCCATGTATATTTTTCTCGTGTCGCATCATATCGTAACGTCTGGTGAACGTGCGTTGGCACTCAGAGCAAGTATAAACCATATTGACGGTTGAACGTCGACTGTGCGTGTTTTGGCAATACACTTGCTTTTATAGACAGTAACGGCCGTCAACGCTTAGCTTAACGCTTCAACGCCCTGGTGAACTAGCTCAGAAGCCCTGATTGTCATGGAATTGCCTCCAATACATCGAAATGCAGTGACGCCCGTCAACGCCCGTCGTTACGGCTTAACGTCCGTCTCAACGCCCGTCAACACCCGTCGTTACACCTTAACGCCCGTCTCAATGCCTTAACGCCCTATCTTTACGCCTTAACGCCCGTCTCAGCGCATTAACGAGCGATAAAGGGGTTTTGGAGGCCGATTAACCTTTGAACTCTGAGTGCACTTTCGGTCACGTGGCCGGAAGTGACCTTTGACCACGTGACCGAAAGTGACCTTTGACCCTGCGCTGCTCGGAAGTGACGTCATCGTACGCAGGCCCACACACACATACCTGGTGCACCCACACCCTGGTGTACCCTATAGCCCGTACGGGTACGTGTGTGTGCGCCTGCGTACGATGACGTCACTTCCGAGCAGCGATGTATTCGAGGCAATTCCATGACAATCAGGGCTTCTGAGCTAGTTCACCAGGGCGTTGAAGCGTTAAGCTGAGCGTTGACGGCCGTTACTGTCTATAAAAGCAAGTGTATTGCCACTTATATGTACAGACATCACCACCAACACTACCACCACACACACACACACACACCACCACCACCACCACCACCACCACCACCACCGGGCGTTGACGGGCGTCAACGCCCGGTGGTGGTGGTGGTGGGAGCTCGCTATGGCAGAGCTCTTGGATCGGAGCTCTTGGAGCTCAGAGCCTGTGGAGCTCAGAGCTCGGAAGTGACATTTGCATATGACCTCTGTGAGGTCATATACGCTTCCGTTCGCGTGACCGGAACTGACCTTTGACCCCTGCGCGCAATTTTTATCCGGTATTGTTAGCGCGCGCAGGGGTCAAAGGTCAGTTCCGGTCACGTGAACGGGAGCGTCAGTGACCTGACAGAGGTCATATGCAAATGTCACTTCCGAGCTCTGAGCTCCACAGGCTTTGAGCTCCAAGAGCTCCGATCCAAGAGCTCTGCCACACGCGAGCTCCCACCACCACCACCACCGGGCGTTGACGCCCGTTAACGCCCGGTGGTGGCGGTGGTGGTGGTGGAATGTGGTGATGGTGGTGTGTGTGTGTGTGGTGGTAGTGTGTGGTGGTGGTGTTGGTGGTGGTGTCTGTACATATAAGTGGCAATACACTTGCTTTTATAGACAGTAACGGCCGTCAACGCTTAGCTTAACGCTTCAACGCCCTGGTGAACTAGCTCAGAAGCCCTGATTGTCATGGAATTGCCTCCAATACATCGCTGCTCGGAAGTGACGTCATCGTACGCAGGCGCACACACACATGCCCGTACGGGCTATAGGGTACACCAGGGTGTGGGTGCACCAGGTATGTGTGTGTGCGCCTGCCTACGATGACGTCACTTCCGAGCAGCGCAGGGTCAAAGGTCACTTTCGGTCACGTGGTCAAAGGTCACTTCCGGTCACGTGACCGAAAGTGCACTCAGAGTTCAAAGGTTAATCGGCCTCCAAAACCCCTTTATCGCTCGTTAAGGCGCTGAGACGGGCGTTAAGGCGTAAAGATAGGGCGTTATGGCATTGAGACGGGCCTTAAGGCGTAACGACGGGCGTTGACGGGCGTCACTGCATTTCGATGTATTGGAGGCAATTCCATAACAATCAGGGCTTCTGAGCTAGTTCACCAGGGCGTTGAAGCGTTAAGCTAAGCATTGACGGCCGTTACTGTCTATAGAAGCAAGTGTATTGCCAAAACACGCACAGTCGACGTTCAACCGTCAATATGGTTTATACTTGCTCTGAGTGCCAACGCACGTTCACCAGACGTTACGATATGATGCGACACGAGAAAAATAAACATGGGATTGAAGACTACGAGGCACAAGAAGCTGATACAGAAATTGATGAAAGTCTATCTACTGATAAGGAGAGCTTGACCTCAGATAGTCAGCCTACATACCAGGAAAGTGAGGCAGAACCCTCCTTCTGGGATCGTTCAGCTATCAATACTCATGCTGCAGCGATCGAAGACGCCGGATAGGATAACTTACAACAGGCGTACACCCAAATGCGCCCCTGCATCAGGAAAACAGCCATGACGATCTATGAACAGTACACCTTACTACCGCTTGAAATGAAAGGCGACCCCACGCACAGGTCCATCATGAAGACCAAGCGTCACTTAGAAGAGGATATGGGGCTACCACCCTCTGAGGCCCTGGAAAATGCGATCAGGATGTGCAAACAACTCTTTCAGGACATGCTGCCCGAACAATATCCAGCCCTGCCCGACGACGATTAGGTCACACTGAGCAAAGATGAAAGTTTCTGAAACGGCGACTTCTGATTGGACAAGAGCAGTCGAGAAAACATCTAAAGCAGTAACGGGCAAGAACGAATATGACTGATACAGCGCCAAATGGCGGCATCTGATTGGACAAGAGTCTTCTTGAATTGTAAACATACCCAACGCGGCTGCCCCAGCGTGGGTATGATGTACTGGAGGGGAGAATAAACCATATGAAAAGAAAAAAACATGTTGTTGTTGTTGTTGTTCTCTCATCTCTCATCCTTGATGTTGTTGTTTTTCTTTCATCTGTGTGTATCATGGCGTCAAGGCGTTATGCTAGGGCGTTAAGGCGTAACGACGGAAGCTCGGAGCTCGGGGATGTAGTAGTCGGGAGCTCCGAGCTCGGCGATGAGGCAGGCGGGGGCTCGGAGCCCCAAAACTGTTGCTTTCTATACTACTCCTAATCCCCCACCCTACCACTCACAGCAGGCCCCGATAAGCCAGGGACCGATATTAGCCTTTTGGGACAAGGTTGATAGGAGTTGTCCCCTATTGTAGGGTAAAGTCCGTGTTCCGCTTTTTATAGTTTCGGGACAAATCCTAAATTTACATACACCCACCCGATTGACTTGATAGGAAGGTTCCGATAAGCCCGGGGACCGATATTAGCCCTTTTGGATAGGGTTGATAGAGGTTTTCCCCTATTTTAGGGGTAAAGTCCGTGTTCCGTCTTTTATATTTTCGGGACAAATCCTAAATTTACATACACCCGCTCCAGGCAGAACCCGATAAGCCCGGGGACCGATATTAGCCCTTCGGGATAGGATTGATAGGGGTTTTCCTCTATTGTAGGGGTAAAGTCCGTGTTCCGCTTTTTATATTTTCGGGACAAATCCTAATTTTACATGCACCCACCATGCACCCAGGTCCCGATAAGCCAGGGACCGATATTAGCCCTTTGGGATAGGGTTGATAGGAGTTTTTCCCTATTTTAGCGGTAAAGTCCGTGTTCCGCATTTTATATTTTCGGGACAAATCCTAATTTTACATACACCCACTCCAAGCAGAACCCGATAAGCCAGGGACCGATATTAGCCCTTTAGGATAGAGTTGATAGGGGTTTTCCCCTATTTTAGAGGTAAAGTCCGTGTTCCGCTTTTTATATTTTCGAGACAAATCCTCATTTTACATACACCCACCCATGACTTGCAAAATCCTTCCGTAGGGACCCCAAGTCCCCGACTCAAATGAATGGACGGCATACAAGTCCGTACATGCACTCCTCATCACGTGACCAAAAAACACAGATACAAGTCAGTACATCCCATACAGTCATACCCAGGTCACGCCCGATTCACGCAGATCGGAAGTGACGCCATACACCTGCGCACTCCCCGTGATGGGAAAAACCCAGACACAAGTCAATACATGCATTCCATATAGTCAGACATACCCTCAGCCCTCTATATACTTGGGACTACTTTCTGTCCGCGGAGGCAGACCGCATCACCGCCAAACCTCATCACCGCGGAGGAATCCCCTAACATGTCTAAACATGATTCAAGGTCAGAGACGGGATGAAAGGATACAGGTCAGCTCAAGTGCACTCAATGACCTTTGACCTCCGCCACGTGACCGCCACAAGTTTAAGTGCAAAGAGGTCAATAATAGTGTATCCGTGTTCTATATACTACTCCCATTCCATACACACGACTACATCGGTCTAAGTACAACGCACATGACCCGCTGTCCCGAAAAAACAACGTCGTCTGCCAGCAAAGTTCGGTGTTTTGTTTCTCATATATAATTATCATCTGTTACTACGTATCTGTCATAAATTTATTGACTCCAGTGTCACTCTAAAAGCTACCCGCCCCACCGTTGACGTCATCGCACGGGGCCATTTCCGAACCACCATCTTCCATAGATGGCCAAGCTGGGTCGTACCATGGCCTGAAAAGGTCTTGTGAACACAGCGTTCATCAAGTAAATTCGTAATTCGAGTGCTGATTAGCATCCGTTTTCTTCACTCTTCTATTCAGAGGTAAAAAAAAAATAAAGTACCAACGATTTAACGTTTTTTCGATTGAGTGTACGCTTATAAGCCATTGGAGATATTTCGGTTTCCAATCTATCTTGCCAATATGACCATATCACTATCACCCCCCAACCCGCATTCTTTAACGCCAAATGTTACCTTATGAGATGAAGACATGCAAACCAAAATATCTAGATAGGACTCTATTTTCGGGGGAAAGTTATCATGTTGACGATTGCATTTGTGTATATCTGTCCGGTCTATATCTGTGAACGTTTTCTATCCACAGTTGCAATTTTTTGTGAGTGGATAGAGCTAGTGGAGACGATGTGTCGCGTACCAAAATTGAGGTTGAGGTCAGAGGTCAAAGGTCACTGTGGCCTAAAAATCACGAAATCATTGATCAATTTCCTATGTACAGTTCTAATTTTGGGTGAGTGGATTCCCTAGAGGGGACGATGTGTTGCATGCCAAATTTAGGTCACAGTCAGAGGTCAAAGGTCAGTGTGACTGAAAAATCAGGAAATTATTAAAAATTTCCAATTTTTTGTGAGTAGATTCAATGGGGGAAAATTAGGTCAAGGTCAAAGGCCACCGTGATCCTAAAAACTCTCAATTATTAAAAATAACTTTTTTTGTCAGTAGATACATTAGGGGATCGCCGTGTGTCACGTACCAAAATGTAGGTCAAGGTCAAAGGTCAAGGTCACCGTGAGCCCAAAATTACAAAATTGTTCAAAATCATGATTTTTTGTAACCATTGCTATATTAAGGGGAGACGATGTGTCATGTACCAAAATGTAGGTCAAGGTCAATAGTCAACGTCAAGAAGTCAGTAGCTACATTATCGGGACATGTTGGGTCACCTACCAAAATGTAGGTCAAGGTCAAAGTTACTGTGACCCGAAAATCATAAAATTGAGGAAAAATCATGTTTTGTGTCCATTGGTACATCGAGGGGAGACGATCTGTTGTGTACAAAAATTTATGTCGAGGTGAAAGGTCACGGTCGCTGTGACCCTAAAATCAGGGAAATGAATAAAACTAACTTTTTTGTGCCAGTAAATACATTAGGGCGACACGATGTGTTACGTACCAAACTGTGGGTCAACGGCCAAGCTCATTGTGACTCCGAAATCATGGAATTGTTACAAATCGTGAATTGTTGTGCCCATTGATACATTAAGGGTTAAGGGGAGACGATGTGTCATGTACCAAAATTTAGGTCAAATTCAAAGGTCAAGATCACTGTGACCCCAAAATCAAGAAATCATTAAAAGTCACATTTTCATATTCCTGTCGAAGACGAGGTCATGTAATGCGATGATGAGTTATGTCCATCTATCCGTCTATTCATCCATTAACATTTGTTGTCCGTGCGATATCTTTACTTTCAAGGTATGGACTGGTACCAAACTTTGGGTATAACTTACTCGCATGGCAAAGAAGAGCCATATTCATTTTGAGATCGATTTGTGAAAGGTCAAGGTCACAGTCACTCAAAATCAGTTTAGCTGACTAGTTGCAACCCTACATATGGCATTTATCCTGTGGAGTTGTCTCCCGTGTTTGATGCATGTAAGAAACAGCTACATTTACTTAAACTGTTGAGAAATATAAATCATACATTTACTAATTTAACTGAGAGAAGGGTCCGTTATGAACTTTATAACTGTTTATTACCTCAAGAACAAATGTTTACTTCATCAGTTTTATTTTTCTTCCTTCGTGAAAAATTTTCTCACCCGAAAAGAATCTATTTGAAGGAAAACTACTATTTTCTTGTGTTTGACTATTGTCGATTTCAGTGTGGGATAAGTGAGCTCTCGTCTCTTGTTTCAAGATCACCTAGTTACCAAGAGTTGAGCCCATTTTAGTTTATCATTCAATATAAGATGTGATATGTGACAAACAAAAACACAAAATCATACACTTTTCTCTGGTTTGTTAGCTACCAATCGGGATCAAGGCCATTAAACAACCTTGAAATTTGGACCAGTGTAATTCCGGATGTACGGGCGTATATTGAAGCCCCTTGGGTTCTTGTTTCAGTTTAGCTGCTATGATGTCACTTGATATGTATGGAAATAGTTTAGAACGTACTTTGCTCATATATAAATATATAGATGTTGCAGTGGACACAGGTTGTTGAAATACTGCAACTCTGTTTGATATTGTTGCTCTTTCATGCAACATTGTATTGGTTGGGACAGTTTTACTTTACTCAAATATAGATGTTGTACTGGAAACCACTTTAGATATAGCAACTTTGTTTGATATTGTTGCTCTATCAGACGATATTCGAATGTTTGGGGATAGTTGTATTGTACAGATACACATGTAACCCGGGATATCGGGCAATTTCACTGTCCGATATAATAGAGACGAAAACACAGATAGTTCAATTGAAGAAATCCAAACTTGAACATTTATTTACAAGGAGAGTCAGGTCTTGTATTGGTTAATTTGACGCAATACCATTTCATGTATTTCAACACACAGTACCAGTCCACTGGATATTTAAACCCAATGCCGCTTATCGGATAAATCAACACAGTACAGTAGTCCAACACCATATAGTTTACCGGGTAGTTCAGCAAAATGTGGTTTACTGGGTGGTTCAACACAACATAGGTTACCGGGCAGTTCAATTAACCGTAGGTTACCAGGTAGTTCAACACAACGTAGTTTACAGTATAGTTCAGCATAACATAGGTTACCGGGCAGTTCAATTAAACGTAGGTTACCGGGTAGTTCAACACAACATAGGTTACTGGATAGCTCAATAACTCAGCAAACAATAATACGTCTCTCTCTAGTCCCGAGTTTGCATGCTCTACATTCCCTGGCTGGTTCCCACAGGCAAGGTTTGGTTACCTGCGAAATATGATAACAAATGCTCAGTACAGTTGAGCGAGCAACATTGCACGATCAACAATGCGGTGGCGAATGGGGTATAACAATTCACAATATCAAAAATAAAAATAAGCATCACTATTGCAAAGAAGACAGATATTTTGTCTTATCAAGTTACACTCTACTTAAAATGTATTCACATATAAAGGAAATAAAAATAATATTCACTTTATAGTCTACATGGCAGAATTCAGCAATTCCAATGTTGTTTACAATGTCTATTATATAGAACAAGGGAGACAATTCTGGATTATTTCACCAAACTAGAACATGCTCAACTTTGTGTGATTTCTTAGTAATCAGTCAAACGAATAATTATTTCTATTAACAATAATTATTTAGGCTTTCGAATGTCATAAAGACTTCACCTAAAAACCTCAGAAAGCTGTGCATAGAACACACCTCGTTTCAACATGATCGTCTAACAACAACAACCCCATACTATTACTGCAATGGCGCACGTGGTTATGCTGAGGGGAGTCAAAAAGACTTATTTCTGACTAATTCCTGCATTGTCGTCATATAATAACGACTTAATTCAGATCTTCAGAATGTTAGATTACAAGTTACGACATTTAGATTGGTAGAATTACACCCACCTGCGAAATATGATAACAAATGCTCAGTACAGTTGAGCGAGCAACATTGCACGATCAACAATGCGGTGGCGAATGGGGTATAACAATTCACAATGTCCCGATCCCTAGCGATGGGTCACGCCCCACAAGGCGATGAATTGCAACACTTAGTTATCTCCCCTAGACCATTACCAATCATACAGTTTCACAATAATACAGTCGAGCTTGAATAAAAAGAAAAAGAAATGGGGGGTAGTACCATAGGTACTCGGGAAATATAAACATACTCCAAAATATGACCAGGCCACATTCGACCCTTCAAAAAAAAAATGTCGTCCTCGACATTACACTACTGACACATGGATGAATGTATAGTTCCTGTGTCCATGAATAGTCAAATTATCCCTTCTCAATTACTCGGACCACAGCTTCACAGATAATTTTCACACAGTCTATTTGTTTGAATGTTTCTTTCAAAGAGAGCAAGACTTTAACACGCTGCAGCCAATCTGGATCAGTAGCGAGCACCTGAACATTCACAATATAGTCACCGCTATTCAACCAAGCGGGTGGCTGTCGCTGTCTCTTAGGCCGTGGTGTTGTATCCATTGATTCATCAGGCTCAGATGCATCATCCGACTGGACCGCAGTCTCAATCTCCAAGTCCTCTACAGTTCCCACATCAGGGACAACAATGACTTCTGATTCTGGCATTTCCTGGGGACCCAATACAACAGATCCCACACCAGACTCCTTGGTCGAGCTGCGAGAGGTTGGTTTGCCAGTCTCCAGAGTAAAGATCGCAGCTGGCATATCACTCTCAGAGTCTGAGTCCGTGTCGGGGACTTCCGATCCATTAGTACGGCTCCTAGTTTTGTAACCCGTTCTCCGACGAGATGCTACAGGTGATACCGTTTCAGCTCCAGGCGTAACGTCACTATCCAACGGTAGTGCCAATGGCAGGAGGTGGTTGCGGTGAAGGACTCTTTTTCGGCCTTCCTTGTCCTCACGCTGCACTAGATACACTGGAGTTTCCTGGTGGGGTTGCTTGAGCACCACATATACGTCCTTTTCCCATCTGTCGGCAAGTTTGTGCTTACCCTTGAGTCCCAACTTCCGAATGAGGACCCTGTCACCCGGCCGTGGTAAGCAGCCTCGAGCTCTCCGATCATAACCTTTCTTAAAGTGAGCAGATGATTTCTTTGATGCTTCAGCACCAGCCTGGTAGGTATATTTGAGCCGTTGCTCCAGATCCCTGACAAATCCCTTGTAATCCTGCTTCTCATCATCACCGGAATGGTCAAGATTCAGAATGACATCTATTGGTAGACGCGGCTGTCTTCCAAACATAAGGTAGAATGGACTGAAACCAGTTGAATCATGTTGGGTGCAGTTGTATGCATGAGTCATGGAAGAAACATAGCTTTTCCAATCTGCCTTCTTGTTCTCAGCCATACATCGCAGCATTCCCAGTAGAGTGCGGTTAAACCTTTCATTGATTCCATTACCCATCGGGTGGTAGGGAGTAGTTCTCGATTTTTTTACTCCGGCCAGTTCGCAGAGATTACGAAGCACAGTACTCTCAAAATGTTTGCCTTGATCGGAATGGATCCGTTCTGGGAAACCATAATGAACTATGAAATGTTCGTAGAATTGCTGTGCTGCAGTTTTTGCAGTTTGGTTTCTCGTGGGAATAGCTACAGCATACTTGGTAAAGTGATCCGTGATGACGAGTATACTGTTGAAACCACCTTTCGAATCCTCCAGTCCTAAAAAATCCATTGTAACCAATTCAAGCGGTTGGCTTGTGGATATTGTTGTCAGAGGTGCAATCTCAGGGATATGAGGTGCCTTGGCTCGAAGACATCTGCCACATGTCTTCACACGACGCTCCACCTCTTGTGCCATTCCTGGCCAATAAAAACGTTCCTGATACAGGCGTTGTGTCCTCTCAATGCCCATGTGTCCCATTTCACTGTGTAGATGGTGGAATACAGAGTCTCTGAAAGAAGCAGGAAGAACCAGCTGAAGTTTTGTTTCATCATTTACAGTCATTTCACGGTAAAGGACACCATCCTTGATTTCCAACTTATTCCACTGTTTTAGCAAAGTCTGTGAACTTGGAGGCAATGACCGAGACTCCGTTGGAGAAGGCTTTATCTGTTGTTGCACAAACCGTCTAACAGGTTGGATCACTGGGTCATTTGATTGCTCCTTCTCCCAGTCAACATTGAGTGGAGATGCATCTGGCATAGGATCAATGGCCTGGAGACTCAGACACATGCAATCCATCAGTCCTTCTTGGTCAGTCCCTGTCAGCCAGGGCATGAATCACATCAGTGGGAACATGTTCCATGTCATCCAAATCGGTACGACGAGGTATCCTCGACAAACAGTCTGCATCTGTATTATGTCGGCCTGGTTTGTAGAAGATCTCAAAGTTGTACGTGGCTAGCTCCGCCAGCCACCGATGTCCAGCAGCATCAAGTTTGGCAGTCGTGTTGACATAGGTGAGTGGGTTGTGGTCTGTTGTTACAATGAACTTGGCGCCATACAAGTAGTCGTGGTATCGCTTGGTGACAGCCCAATACAATCCCAGGAACTCCAGCTTATGGGTACTGTAGTTCAGCTCTGGCTTCCTCAACGCTCGGCTACCATAAGCAATAACACGTGGCGGGCCTAAACTTTGTTCTTGGCAAAGCACCGCTCCCAGGCCCAGCTTGCTCGCGTCAATACGGAGAAGGAATGGCCGCGTGAAGTCTGGATAGCTCAATACTGGAGGAGATGTCAA
>JAVTVY010002062.1:0-35232 GCA_036873755.1 Hanleya hanleyi
ATAGTGGCGCAGGATGGATTGATATCCCTCTCTCCACACCAAAGATCGAAGATTGCCCACTTTGAGTTGTATACAGCGGAAGAGGACGGTCGAATTGATTGTGCCATTCGGCGCCCAACCTCCGCTGAAAATCCCGCCTGAGCAAAGTGCTTCTTGAGCACTTGCACACGTGGTAGTGGAACAGTCCTGGTTGGCTGTGAAATATCGACGTTCCGGGCTGGCGCAATAGATTGTGCCATACCGGAAGCTGTCGTGGTACATCTACCAGAAGATCCAGAAGGTCCGGGAACCACGGAACAATCAGGTAAACGACACATGTGTGCTCGTGGATCTTCTGGAGTACCTTCGCTAGGATAGCTGGGGGAGGGAACGCATATGCTACCATCCTTGACCAGTCCTGCGACAGTGCGTCCACTGCATATGCCGACGGATTCGAAACCGGCGACATGAACAGGGGCAGTAGATTGTTGCGCCGAGTGGCGAACAGATCTATGTGTGGCATCTCCCAGACATGAGCTATTTGTTTTAGTATGTCTGGGTGAAGTTGCCACTCCGTGGGAATTATCTGATTCCGTCGTGAAAGTGAATCCGCTAAGACGTTCAGTACCCCCGGGATGTGCCTGGCCAACACCGATATGTTGTTGTCCCAACACAGACCGAAAAAGATTTCCGCTTGGCTTTGTAATTGCGGAGATCTCGTCCCCCCCTGCTTGTTGATATAGGCCACAACTGTTGTGTTGTCCGTCGCAAGTAGCAGGTTCTTGTCGGTCAATACGCTCACCCACGTGCGGATGGCATGTGTCACTGCCATAAACTCCAACACGTTTATATGGTACGAGCGTTCCTCGATTGTCCATAACCCGGATGTCGACTTGGACTCGAGGTGGGCTCCCCGTCCGTGAACAGGTGATGTGACGGACGAAACGGAAGTAGGGACACACCTGGCATAACGTTGAATGGATCCAGCCACCATAGGAGGCATTGTTTGACTAGCGGTGTTACAGGTATCCACGGATTCAACTGCCTTTCGACCCATTGATGATTGAAGTAAATCATTAAGGGCCGAAGCTGCAACCGCCCTCTTGGGGTTACGTCCTGTGTTGACGTCAAGAGGCCGATTATCACAGCAAAGTGTAAAGCCCTGGCCTGAGATAACTTGAGGAACTGAGGTATCTTCATTGTTATCTTTAGCCATCGATCTTCTGGGGGTTTGGCGAGAGCTCGTAGCGTATCGTATTCCACCCCCAGAAATTTGCGCCTTTGCGAAGGAGTCAGCTCTGATTTCTCTTCGTGTGGGATGTATCCCAGAGAAGTCAATATCCTTAAGACAAACTGGGTGTCTAGGATTAACTGCTCCTTACAGGCATTCCTTAGCAGGGAGTCGTCGATATAAAAGTGGTACTTTATACCTAGACTGTGCAGGAATTGTGCCACTGGTGTAAACACTCGTGTAAACACCCAAGGGGAAGTGGACAGGCCGAACGGAAGCACTTGAATTTGGAAGCGTCGTTTGCTGACCATGAATCTCAAGTACTTCCTGTCCTCCGGATGTATCGGGATATGCAGGTATGCATCCCTTAAATCCAGAGAAGTCAGCCATTCCCCTTGTCTGAGTACTGTCCGGATAGACCGGAAGGACTCCATGCGGAAGTGTGGCGGTGGAGTGAGGTAGTCCTTGTTGAGGCGCTTTAGGTTTATAACCATGCGCATCTCGGACGTGTCTTTCTTGGGGACCAGAAAGACCGGCGAATAGAACCCGGGTGACGTGTCCCAAACCGGAAGCTCTATTACAGCTGCCTTCTCCATCAGCTTGTCCACAGAGGACTGTATTGCTGATAGATGACCCGTTCGTAATGGTATACGAGACGGAAGGGGATGAGCAGTCAAGGGAGGAAGCGTGTCGAACAATAGGCGATAGCCGTATCTGATCGTTCGAATGACCCACGCTTCCGTCCCGATCCTTATCCAGTTCGTCCAAAACAACTGCAGCCTTCCCCCTACCGGAAGGTCTAGTTGCTGGGGAACTGGAAATGTTATGTCTCGGTGTTCCCGCCATACCGGAAGCCACCCGGTACGGCCCGAGACATCAGGAATCCTTCTTTGACTGCTTAGATTTCCCCTTACCCTGCTTCTTATGGCCATAGGTAGATACTCTAGGCTCTAAAGAAGCAGGCGCTTGGTTTTGCTGTTGGCCGGAAGCACCCTTATTAGCCTTGGAACTAGGCAGGTTCTTCTTAGCCTTCTTCGACTTTGGACCCAGACCGGAAGCCATTGGTCTCTTAGTCGAAGCACCGGAAGCAACCGACCTGTCATGTTCAATACGATCCATTTCAGGTCGGACTTCGGCAACAGTATCACCAAACAGTAAAGAAGAAGCCGTAGATGTTTCTAGTAGACTTCTCTTTACAGCTTCCGGTGTGTACCCATGCATATGAGGAATGAAGGCCTTTCTCCTCAAATACACAAGCATAGAAGATAAGTAGGCATTATGTACCAATAAATCTTCTACAGCACCGGAAGCAATCTTCTGGTAGTCAAGAACGAGGTTAATACCCTCCTGTAACTGCTCTTGACTTTCCGCGCCCGACAGCGAAAACAAACATCCTTTATGGCTTTAAGAAACCAGTCCAGGTGATTCGTAATCGCCACTCCTTGTCGAGCAGTTTCCTCAAGTACTGCGGCCTGTTTGTTCGTGCAAGGAACATCGGGATTACTAGGCACTTTAGTATTACTAGGACATAAATACTGAAAGTCGCCGTTCACCTCAGCAGACCGGAAGCTAAACGGTGAGTTATGTACGCCGTAACTTCGTATGTTTGGCTTCTGTACTGGGAACGGACCAGAAGATCCTGCAGGGCGGAAGCGAGCTTTTGGTCTCGACCTTATAGCACATTCCTCCTGCGTAGCGGGTTCTGCTAAAGTTCTATGGAACAAATGGCAAATAGAATGAATAGCAGTTGAGGCCGGAAGCGTGGTAGCCGACCTCGTAACCCGGTTTGACTCTCCTGATTCAGTTTCAATATCCCCCGCATGTGGGACCGGAAGCTGCATATCAGGAATTAAGTCATAGATGCCAGAAATAAGCTCATAATATTTCCTAGCATCCGGATCAGTATTGGTAGGTTCATTTAATTCAGATCTACCGTACTGGTCCCTATCCACTTCCATAGCTTCCGGGGGCTTCCTGCCAGGAGGGAGTATTGGAAGGGATAGTCCTCGACAAATTAGCTTCCGGTTTCCTAGACTGTTCAGTCAAAACCGGAAGCAGTGGCGTACTACTTCGGAATTGACTGGTCATCATCTCTCTCAATTCCTTCATTTCCTCATGTTGCTGTTCCATACCGCGCAGTATGGCAGCCAATGTGGGATCAGTCACTTGAGAGTGGACCGGAAGCAAGGCCTGACGAGGTGTGTTCACACTCAAGGACCCTCCAGCTGGACGTGAGCACGGCCACTGTAAAGGTCGGTGAACTGGCATACGAGGTCGTAAACCGGAAGCACGTATAGGAGGACGCATCATACGTAATAATCCCGGTCCCGTACCACGAACACCCCCGGAAGCAGATATCTGACCTAAGCCACGCAAGGGCGAAGGTAGACCAGCAACCGGATGCCGCATAATTTGACCTGATTGAGAGGGTTCTTGATAACGCATCTCAGAGACAGGGAAATAATTTGGCATATCATAGGTACCTGTATACATACCATACTGCCGTTGTTGCGGGAACCTTAATCTCTGGTGGCCCAGAAGGCTCGTAGATACAAACGTCTCAGCAGGGGGACGAGGAAGGCCACCAGAGTAACCGGAAGCAGGTTGGGAAGATTCAGACAAACCGGAAGCAGCAGTTACAGGCATAACTGAGCGACCGGGAAGTCCAGGCCTCGACAGCGTCGAGGAAGGTATCTTCCCAACCCCGGACCCAAATGAAAACTTAACATTAGGCCCCTCACTAGTGCTGCCTAAGTTTTCGTAGTCATAAGTTGACCCCGATCGAGATATCGGAGTCCCCTGGCTTTCCCACACTAAGCCTGAGCCCGTTACCGATCTCCCTTCATCGTCGTATCCAGGCGTCCGCTCAATTGGAATCTCCACGTCCACAGTCGTCGTAGTGCCAGACTCCAAATCTTCGATTATCCCTTCCACCTGTACCAACCGGGTCGTTGCCTTACCTGACTGACCCTTCGCCTGGTCTGAAATGGAAGCATCGTGAGCGGGGGGGGGCGTTTGTTTATCTTTATTTACGTTCAATAGGCTGACTAAAGTAGACCCAGCTACAGAACTAACAAGCCCCCTAGACTCCTCGCCTACGCTAGTACGAGGAGACTGTGCTACATATGTCTCGTTGGCGAGATTGGTAGGCCTAACGACATTATTTCCCTCATTAGCTGCCAGAGAACCGGCTAGATACACCTGGAATATGCCGGGCGCCCACACAATACACTCTTCACAGGCCGTGTCCCATGTACAGATTCTTCCCTGGCGGCATGGCGGACACGTTGAGTGAAGGTCATAACTAGGCTTGTCACCTCCACAAGACATGCATGACATTTGAGACATATTTTGAGCCATTTTTACGCTGATAACTTATAGAATACTTCCCAAAGGACTTCTTGCAGGAAATCAGACGTCTGAGGTAATCCAACTGTGAGTAGTTTCGCTAGAAAAGGCACTTTTTCACGGAGTTGACAATGTTTACTTCCAGCCCTACGAAGCAGTAGAACAAGAAGGAAGTAGAATTGTGGGTAGCTATGCTATCAGGTGACTAGCAGGGGAGATAACTGTGTCATTTAAATTCTTACTGTGGTATTTCATGTAGACAAGAAATGCAAAGAGTGGAAGTGAGGTAAGTTTTCATTTACACTTTATTTTGAGCCTATGTACACTTTGGAGTGAGTGAATGAGCAGGATTTAACGTCATTTTCAACATTCTTTTCAGTCATATCATGATGGTGCCTATACATGCGCCAGAACAGGGGAGTGTCCACAGTTCCTATTATCCTGGACACTGATCAGCCCAGCCAATACAACACCTGGTCATGCGCCCATCGAAGTATTGACTGAGCTCAACGTTGCTTAACTTCGATGATCTAATGAGAACTGGTATGCCCAACATGATACAATTTGGATGTGAGGTTTTTTCCTCAATATCTATAACATATTTGGCACTTTTACCAGAAATCGGCATTGTGAAAGATACATTTTTTTTTTTTGCTAATTTTATTGAATAATTGATGCGTTAAATAAGAAATTAAATGTTCAGATAGCATGCTCAGTGCACATTTTTGTCTGAACCCTAAAACCTCATTGAAATCCATGTTATTTCTCATATTATCTCATTCATATGAAAAGTAATATATAAAAAACAACATGGTTAAAATATATATGATGTTTTGGCTATGCTTGGTTTTTCAATCAGTACTTCAATATAACACTGCTTCACCCCTAACTTCTTTGCAAGTGAAAGGTATTGAAATTCTTGAACATGTTGAAGGGATTGGAAGGTACCGATCCCTCCTGCACACACTTTACAAACCCTTTAGAACTTATCTGTATACAGCTAAAAGTATGCCTCATAGCTATGGTATTTCTTGAAAGCACATTTCTTAAGGATTCTAAATACATAAATCTGTTCACTGTAAACCTGTAGGTTGTGAAGATATTCGGATTTTAAACAAATTTAATTTAAAATTTAATAGCCTGTGATTCAGGTGTTACAATACACACTCCACTAATGTTATAACTCGCATGGGAATATACAATTATGAAACATGCAAGTTACAACATTTGGAGGTTTCCATCAACTCTGATGTGGATTGCCAAGAAACTTATACCTATATTATCTTAAAATGACAGTCCTTATCCAAACTTCATGACCTGTAGAAATATTCAATGTAGGTACATACTCACTATATCACCATACTTTATTCATTTATGCACAGTTTACTTAGTTCTTGCCAGATAAGCAGATTATGTATTGTTTTCATCAATTAGAGTGTGTTTTGTATCACCTGAATCACACCATTTGTAGATCGCTGTCAGGTTATTGCTTAACATTTTAACAATTTCTGAAAATGACAGCATTTTAATATTCGTCCAAGTGACTGACATAATTTACTGGCTTACCTATTTATAAATGTGTATTGGCTAAGATCACATTATGCCTTGTATATATACTGTGCCTATGGAGCTATTTATAACTTTGTTCACTGCTGAAGATGCTATAACTAATAGCGAAATATACAGAATGAAATTGTCATCCCTACTCTTGAGTTGCTTTTCTTCTCTATTACTGAAAATCATCAGTGGTCGCGTTCCAATGGATTACTTCAATTAGATATACATGTAAAAATTTCCCAGGTGGGATGTGCCATATAGTAGGTATGTATAAGTTCCACTTCAAAAATCTTTGAAGCACTGATTGGGAAATGGAGTGTTTACTTTGTTGACACAAGCAGTCTAGTAGTCCACTTATGTAAAGTGCATTATGCAATAAGTCAACCATTACAGGTTTTATTAACCCTTTCGTACTTATACCGCCCAAAACCGGCCGGCACCGTATATACCCATAACGGCCGAAACCGGCTGCAATTGACCACCACGTAAAAAAATCGCCGCACAGTAAAATGTTCGTCAAGTGAGGGTCGTCGGTAGTCCACATCGTTGGACAAGGAAATAGTCGACAATATACCTTCAAATTTTATTGTAAATCATGCAATAAACGTATAACAAGTTTATTTTATTGAAGACGTACCTTCCTTGTGGTGAAAATTGAGAAAATCAGCGAAGAATTTGCCGTTTTTTGACCATTTTCAACGCTATCAAAATCCCATTTCCCGCGGTAGAATGTTAGAGATATTGGTCTCATATTAAAGGTCATTTCCGGCTCTTTCGATCTATGATGAGTGATTTGATTGGATAGGATTGAATAACGAAGGATTTGATTGGATAGAGATTTCATCATTCGTCGATACCGTGACCAAATTGACCTCGACCGGGCTCTGTTAGTATCGCGAAGCCGATTAGTTGAGAATGCGGTCATCGTGTGAGACAATGGCAGCGATTGGCCGGATGTGTGTCTGCGTGTCGGTGTTCAGTGCGTCGGAAAGAAAATGGAGCAGTTGGAAAGTTTAGCGAGCTGACTGTTGTGTTTACAATAGAAATAAAGCGTTCCTCGGATTTATATGTCGGATTAAAACCCACAGGAATGATGTACTGGTATTGTAGCACGATCGTCCGGTTGAAATGGGCGACCGTGATGAGATTATTTTATGGAAACTCTCATTTGGCTGGGACATACTAACGCACGGTATGTTGCCGAAATCATTTTTTTTTTTTTCTTTTTTTTTCGCCTGGTCTGATTCTATTTTAGACACAAATGGGCAGATATTTTGGAAGACAGATTAATTAAAGTATGGGCTTTCTGAAAATATATATATTTAGCGGGGTTTCAATCAAGCTACATGCAAATATCTTGCTTCAAAAAAGAGGGTCCATAACAAAATCCCCTCGCAAGCATTTATCCGAACATACAAGGCTGACAAATGAGACTATCAGCAAGTAGCAAAGGGTTAACTGAATGGTCAACATACAGGCCTCATACAATATGAGGCCTGAAAGGTATTAAAGCAGAATATCAGTGTTACAGTATGTCTATTTGACCAAAATGGCCTGACTTCAAGCCCACTTGAGTCCTTGCAATTCTCCATACTGACCATACACTGATGGCAGCATATTTTCTCTGACTGCATTTTAGTTATGTGTGTAAGCAGGGGTTGATGTAGACTAGATTTAGATATATTTAGCTGACTTTACTCTATGCAACATGAGTACGCCAGTGCTAACAGCACCAATGTGCTTTCAATTCATTTTTAAACCATAATGTTAGTGAAATTAGTAATTGTAAAAAAGAATGTATAATGAGATATAAATCAAGCATTATGTTGATGGGCTGCAAAATCCATATGAGAGGTGGCCCTTCAATATCAATCAAAAATGAAAAATTTGAAAATCAATTTTCCTATTTCTAAGCTTAAACTTACCTTCACATACCTTATTGCTATCGTGTTCCTACGTGATTGCCCCATTGTAAAACCTTACCACAGAACCAAAAGAAACAGTCCCTGTAATGCCCAATGCCCATGCGCGAGTACCAGGGGTAGAATTTCGCAAAATTTTGCGAGAATCCAACTGGATTCTCAATGGCTTAGTTTGCGAGAATCCAAAGAATCCAAATTTGCGGACTTTGGATTCCCAGTGGCACAGTTTGTGAGAATCCAAATTTCTCGCACCCAGCATTTCTTGACCAGTTGCCACTTCCATCAGTGCTGGTCACTGTGCAACTAAATGTAAACTTCTCAATGGGAAATTGATTGAAATCACTTTTAAATTATTCATTTATTCTTAGGAGGGTGGTTAGTTCCAGCGAGTGATTGGTTATCTCCATTGATGAGCAGTATTCAACCTAAATATTTTTTGTTAAGTGGTAAGTATATATAGTCTGAATCTTATTTCTTTTGTATCTTTGTATTGCAAAAAAACAAATAATTGGGATTGTCTGCATTGCAAAAAAAAATAAATAAATAAATAAAAAATAAAAGCTGGCCACCTGCATCATTTCCTGGCAAGCAGTAAAACAATTATTATTAATGAACCTTTATATAAAGACTAGGCATAACAGTTCGGCATGGATTTATATCAGATACCGGTACGCAGCAACATTAAAAAAATAAGGAAATTCCTGATATTTTTGTCCCACATATTTTCATTTCATACCATGACGGTTTTTACAGTGAAAGATAAAAATTACCAACAAAAATTCAAGAGTCGCAGACATAAACAAGAAGTGCAGTGCCGTTAAAGTTAAAATCTTGACCTCAAATAAACTGACTTTTGAAGAAATGCGTCTTCTCAACGCAAAGTGGTAAACCGCGTTGTTGTTGTTCATGACAGGTCTCATGCAGGCAATGTCTCTGAAGAAACGATCCATTTTTATTTTCACAAATTTCCTTGCCGCTTGATTCTACTTTGCCCGATGTGCTGTCTAGGGAAAATTGTTTATCAATCTAATTATGAACGAATCCGAATCAAATTCATCTGCGAATTGATATCCAAATGTCCCAGGTTTCATTTTCACCCTCGTGTAATTCCCTGCGAGGACCACGTGTTAGCCGGATTCAATTCCTTCATATAGGCTGTTTTCGCCTGTTGGGTTTAACGTAGGTGGCATTGCACCAACAGCCGAGCGAAGGAGAATACACTTGAGTCATTTGGCGCCAGTCGGGAACTATTACAGAAAGTATTCGAGGCTCCCAAAAAATAATCTAGCAAAGGTTTCCGAGGGTTAGTTAGCGCATTACGTCATCAAAACATAGAGGACCGCCATTGTCCGTTTTGCAGCAAGATAAAAGGATATCTCGGGAGTTTTCTGATTACAGGTCAGCTATTTGACTTGAATCTTCGTGAAATATCTAATAAATCAATGAACAACACACTGATTAAGCTAAGCTTTGCTTGCGCGAATCCAACTGGATTCGCGCAAGTTGCATTTCAGGCGAGTCCTTGCGCGAGTCGATTCCCGGATTCGCGTCGAAATTCTACCCCTGGAGTACCCAGAATCCTCTCTGTCTGACCACGTCACTTCCTTCTTTCCTATTCAATCGAACGTGTGAATAACCCATCAGCGGGGAGGCTGGGAGGGCCATCACAGTATGTGAAGGTAAGTTTAAGCTTAGAAATAGGAAAATTGATTTTCAAATTTTTCATATTTCTTGCGCTGTAAAACTTACCTTCACATACCTTATTGCTAGAATATCATAGCAGGAGGAGGGAAATAGTGGTCAAACAGAAAAGTTCTCAAGCATAGGCGAAGGCTAAAACAGGAGTCAGCGAGATAATCGAGTGCCATAAGACATATAACATGACGGTATGGCCATCGATATAATCACCCAGCCCTAAATATATACAATAAGCGGGCCTAGTGAATGGCTGACAAGCACTAGACCAAAACCTCCCGCCCCCCCTTTTTTTGAAAATTTGGGGAGAGCAGACACTTACCAGATTTTTAAAAAATGGTAAAATCACTAGGAGGTCTAGTGCGTTGACGGGTCCGCAACTGACTGGGCAGCCACCAGGGGTCCCAGTGAGTAAATGTCCCGTCGTTGGAGCGTCAGATCCCGGAGGTAGTGTGAGACGAAGGTAACATTACTCCTCCAGTAGCAGGCCCTCATTATGTCGGACACGGATTTATCGGTCCATAGAGGCCAGGATGCCGCCATGGCCCTGACCTCATGGGCGGAGACCTTGGACAAGGAGATAACCTCAGGTGGTACGTCCGTGTACGCAAAACGAATAGTCTTGGCAAGCCAGGAAGATATAGTGTTTTTAGATATCTCCTGCTTTGAAGAGGGCCCAAACGGGATGAAAAGACGCACCCGCCCAGCTCTCATATGCTCCACACGTGCCAGGTAGCAGGAAAGAGCTCTGACTCTGTCGTCGTCAACTGCTGCAGACAGGATGTTGGACAGAGCCGGGATGACGAACTCTCTCGGAAGATTGTCGTAGCGGGATTCTTAGCAACAAAGTCCGGGAGAGTAGATAATGCCACCCAGGTCCACTTAGGGTTGTATCTCAAAGACCTAAAGTCCAAGGCATGGATTTCTGATACGCGGGCGGCAGAGGCAAAGGCAATCAGAAGTACGGTCTTGTAAGATAGAAACTTCATCTCACAGGTGCCAATAGGTTCGAAGGGCGGCTCAGAAAGCCCAGAGCCAAATCCCATTTAGGAAGCTGCGGCGTCGGAGTAGGCCTCTCCACCCGAAAGGAACGAAGAAGGGCAGAAAGGTTGACGTCGAGTGATGGGTTGACACCTGTGGTCAATTGAAGTACCCTGGAGATAGCGGACCGATAGCCGTCGACCGTGGCCAGAACAAGCTGCCTGTCATGGAACAGATGCAAAGGAAGTCTGCTACCTGGTGAACAGAGGCAGAGGTTGGATCAATCCCACGTCCAAAACATCAGGTAGCGAAGGACTTCCACTTGTTCTGGTACACCGCAGTCGTTGATGCTCTGGTGGACCGGACCATCCTTTCGGACGCTTCGACAGAAAATCCAGCCTCAGCGAGCTGATGCTGGAGCACTTGAATGCGGTCAGTTGAAATTACAAGCGTCTAGTCCATCATTCATAATCCAGCCGTCGTCCATTAGAGAATATCCGCGTCCATAATCCAAAGACCTATTTCATATTCCATATAACAGAATTAGCACCAAATTCCAAAAGACAATCATAGTATACATAAACATAAGCTTGTTTCCTGCAAGAGAGAAGCGGTCAACAGTTTTCAATGATGCCGGCAAGACATCATGATGTTCCAAAAATATCAAATCCGTATCGCTGATCAGTGTTCCCTTATATGTGTTGTAATTCTTCATCGATAATATTCGTTGTAAAGTCGCCATCTAAAGAATGATGTATCTCAGTCACGCTTTGATTGTGACTGTTCATATGAGTACCATGAGGATCTTGAAGTACATGGGTTCATAAGGCCCCTAGCCCCGGGTTAAGCGGAATTAGACACAAGTTACGAAACGTAGCGCCATAGATCTTGCACGCTACGTTCGTATTTTGCTATCAGCATGCGATATGTATCGCCAAATTTGAGAAACTTTGAGTGGAGGCGCTTGGTGGAATAGCCCTGTTTTTATAAGTTTCTGCAACAATGTTTTGTGACGTTGATTAAAATCATCACATTTAACACAGGATCTAGCAAATGCTACTAAGCGAGATATGTATACGCCATATGCAGGTCCCACTGGAATATTACTATCCAGAAAGGGATAGTTTACGATGTCGAAATTGTAATCATCTCTTTTTGTCATAAAGTCGACGAGAGAGAATGCCCGCTTCATTTTTATAGAGATAGAGATCTAAATAAGATGTGCCTGTAGGGCTATCTGTAGTTTCCTTCAAATCCAGTGAAGGTGGATATATATCCTTCACTGCGTCATTTATATAGCGATTATCCACAGCGAGAAGATCGTCTATATAGCGTTTGGTGAATGAGAAGGAACGGGCTTTGAATGGATCGGTTTTTGAAAGCGCCTGCATATAGTCATATTCATAAGAGAACAGATACAGGTCAGCCAACAGGGGTGCACAATTAGTACCCATTGGAATACCTATATGCTGCTGATATATTGTGTTGCCAAATTTCACATAGATATTTTTAATGAGAAATTCAAGCAACTCTATAAACAAAGAAACATCCCATGAATGATATCTCTTGTATGTAGTCGAGCTAAAGAATGCTTTATGGCTTCCGACATTAATATATCTACGATCCGGGATTCGAGTGGTACAGGCTGGATCTCGGCTGACGAAGCAGGTTCCACCAAAGCGGCAGCCGATGAGGCACGTCTATGAGAAGATCCATCAGGTCTGCAAACCAAGGGCGAGTGGGCCACCACGGAGCCACAAGGTAGACCACGCACGGCTGTGCTCGGATCTTCCGGAGGACTTGTGACAAGATTGCTGGCGGCGGGTAGGCGTACGCAATCATGTCGGACCAGTCCAAAGACAGGGTGTCGACTGCTAGGACTGCTGGATCCGGAACGGGAGACACATAGGCCGGCAGTAGATGGTTCCAACGGGTGGCGAACAGATCTACGTTCGGCGTCTCCCATATCCGAGACATCTGGTCTAGGATGTCTTCGTGGAGCTGCCATTCGGTCGCTATTATCTGATTCGGTCTGGACAGTGCGTCGGCTAAGACGTTCAGATGACCGGGAATGTGGCGAGCTCGCACAGAAATTTTGTTGTCCCAACATAGGTTGAAGAATTTCTGTGCTTGATCCAGCAGTTGGGGAGAGTGAGTCCCTCCCTGCTTGTTTATGTAGGCGAGGACTGTCGTGTTGTCCGTTGCTACTAACAAGCGTTGGTTCTGGAAGCAATCTCTGTATGGCCAGGGTTACGGCCTGGAACTCCAATACATTGATATGTAGCTTCCTCTGGCTGTCGTTCCAAAAGCCGGATATTGACCTCGAACCCAAATGTGCTCCCCATCCTTCCATCGATGCGTCCGTGAACAGTTGACGGGACGGCTGAAAGGGTAGGAAGGTGACACCTATCATCACGTTCTCCGGCTGCAGCCACCAGCGTAGGAGACGTTTGACATCCTCTGTCACAGGGACAGTAGGATTGAGGTGCCGTTTCAGCCAATAGTTGTTGAGGTGCATCATCAACGGCCGAAGCTGCAACCGACCTCTAGGTGTTACATCCTGAGTTGATGTTAACAGGCCGATAATTGCAGCGAACTGGAGAGCACGTCTGTGCGATGCTGACAGGAACGTCGGCACCGACGTCAGAATTTTCTTCCAGCGGTCTTCCGGAGGTTTCGCTAACGCTGAAAGGGTGTCGTAGGAAACTCTGAGAAAGACTCGAGACTGGGATGGTGTCAACTCCGATTTGCCCTCGTGAGGAAGATAGCCCAGAGCAACAAGGACCTCCCAAACGAAATTGGTGTCCTTGCGGAGTTCTTCCCTGCACTGATTCCGTAGTAGGGAATCGTCGAGGTAGAAGTGGTACTTGAGACCTCTGGTGTGCAGGAATGAAGCCACCGGGTTGAAAATTCTGATGAAGACCCAAGGGGACGTGGATAGTCCGAAAGGGAGCACACGTAACTGGAACTTCCGGTTGCCAACACGGAAGCGCAAATACTTGTGATGAGCCCTGTAGATCGGAATATGCAGATATGCATCTTGGAGGTCGAGAGACGTCATCCAATCCCCTTGTAGCAGAGCCGAACGAATAGACCGGAACGACTCCATCCGGAAATGAGGCGGGAGGGCCAAGAAGTCCTTGTTCAACCGACGCAGGTTTATGACCATACGCATTTCGGTGGTGTTCTTCTTGGGGACCAGGAACACCGGAGAATAAAAGCCCGGGGACATATCGTTTGGCGGAAGTTCTATAGCCGCACCCTTCACTACCAACTTGTCCACGGACCTCTGAATCTCCATGAGGTGCTCCCGACGCACAGGAATTCGAGACGCCCTGGGTGACGTAGTCAACGGGGGAGTTGTGGCGAACTCCAGCCGATACCCATGACGTAGGGTGTTCAACACCCACGAATCCGCCTGGATTGCTTCCCAATTCCGCCAAAACCTTACAAGTCTCCCGCCTACCGGAAGCGCCGGATCTGGTGGAATTGGGAACAGCGGCAACGTGCGGTCTCGCCATGCAGAAAGCACATCTGCATGGCCCGTGCCCTCATTTCTTGGAAGCTTTAGCGGACTTCCCTTTTCCGCTACCACGTTTAGAGTGGCCGCTCCCCCCTCCTTTCGAGCCTCCGCCGGGTTTCGAAGAGGAGGGTGCATCCTTCTTGGCACCAGCCCCGGAAGAAGAACTTGAAGATGAAGCTTTCTTCGGGGCCGAGGAAGACGATGTCGAGGCCTCTGGGGCCGATTGCTTCCTCTGTTGAGGTCCAAAATAGGAATGCGTGGTCCTGGCAGCGGACATTTCATTCTGCAGCTCAGGTAGTACACCGGCAAACAGAAGTCCTGAGGCGGGGGACTGCTCCCTTAAGGTCGACCTCACACTGGACGGAGTATACGTAGGCAGGGCCGAAAACAGTGAGAGACGCCTTCGCGGACATGAAGACTGAGGATGCCATCAAGTCCGCGTCCGCACGCGCAGCTGCCGTCAGGAAGTCCTTCATCAGGTTGACGTCATCCACCGGAACAGTCACATAACCGGAAGTTGACGTTTGAGGTATGCGATTAAGGATCGTGCGAATGGCATATAAAAACCAATCGAGATGGGAAGTAATCGCTACCTCCTGTCTAGAAGTGTCCTCCAGTAGACAAATCTGACGAACAGAAAGAGGAATGTCTTTCTTAGGCGGAGAAACTCCAAGAAATTGATCGAGTTCTGGTTCCTGAACTGCTGCTCGATCATGCCAAGGTGAACCATGTACTGAATACGACCGGAATACGGGTCGCTCCAGCGGGAAGACACCAGTAGATTTCTTAAAAAGAGATCTAGAATCCTGTTGTCGTTGCCTCTCATCTTGGGTCTTAGGAAGTGAGAAGGCATCCCGCATGCGTTCAGCACATTCAAAAACGGCTCTAGAAGGCGGAAGTGATGTGCGATGCGACGGCTCTTGTCTGAGATCTGACATCGCAGTGACCCTTCTGGATTCCACAATTGGCGGAGGAGTCATATCCGGAAATAACTCGTAAAGGCGAGCCAGTGTATCAGAATAACTGGACGCGGCGAGATCCGGATCAGCATCGAACAAGGAAGTCTGTTCTTCCACTTCCGTTTCAGCGTTATTCACTGTCACAGGATTCACAGGGGTAAACCTGGGCACAAACGAAGGAGGTGTAGGTCTACTACCCTGCGAGAGATCAAGTGGTAGCGGAGGATGGGAACCGGAAGTCGGCCTCCTTGATGATACGGGGCGAGGTTGATAGCCAGCCCACTCAGGCACCGGAAGTGGCGTAGGGGATGGTGGAGGAGGCAGTATAGGGAAGAGCCGGACTGCTATACACCGATGACGTAACCGGAAGTCTGTTCATAGATGACGTAACTCTAGTACCATACATCGATGAATGAACCGGAACCCCATAACTCGATGCATAAGCAGGAACATCATACGCAGAGGCAGTCCTATAGTAGGATGAAGTAGCCGACGTCGGAGCATGCGCAGGAAAAGCAGCGGAAGTTCCGATGTGAGACGATGATACCGGAAGGTAAGTCGATAGCGGGAGGTATGAAGACAATGGTTGCATATAAGCATCCGAAATAATCGGAGCTACCGTTGGCCGGAAGTCATAACTGGACACAGGCATATGTTGACGCTGGTCCGGTTGAGTAAGCTGAGGGGGAGCCGACAACGGCTGTTGTAAAGGCGCCCTGGAAAGTCTGGGAACATTCAGTAGGGAATGGCCAGATGCAGCAAAACCGGAAACGGGTGTAATAATCACTGTAGACTGCACTGGGCGAGGTGATATTACAGTCGCTGGAACAGCTGGCATCTTCGTAGTTGTAGACGTAGATGAGCTGGGCCGAGATGACGACAGATTCTCCGGAAGTGACGGATCCTTGACAGGGGTGGAAGTCACAATCTCCGGGTTGACAATTCGAAACAAGGGACCCTCAGTCGGAAGTGACGTCACAGATGTGGGATCAAAGTTGGCCGTCAAGGTCAAGGGCGTCCCGTGCAATAGCTTACCTACGGGACGGCCGCCATCTTTGTTCCCCACCTTGGTCCCTGAAACAGAATTAGTACATGGAGGAGAAATACTGACGACATTCGGCAATTTATTAGATGGAGTTACATTCATATCATGCGTAACGGACATATCAAGAGAGGCAGACTCGTCCGGCTCGTTCACAGAAGAGCAAGACGGAGAGTCAACCAAGCTCTCGGCACAATCGAAGCCGGGCGGGGTCAAAACTTCACCGGCATATGAACTGACAAGATATTGCTGGAATACGTTGTCGGGCCACAGCTCACATTCTGCACACTTGGCAAATTGATCACACCAGACCCCTCTACACGGCGGACAAGCTGAGTGCGGATCCATCGTGGGTTTGGATCGTCCACAAACAACACAAAATACGGACGCCATCTTTATTATGATTCGACAATACTTCCTGACGATATTTGAAGTCCAGGTAGGTCTCGAATCCAGGAATTTGGTAATATTCCCCTTCTCTCTCAAGGTAATATCCCAGGAAATCTCCGTAGGTAATCCAAGGTAACGAGTAAGGAATATCGTGGTATTACAGATGTAGATCTTGAAACTTTTACGGGAGCACTAGAAACTACGTCTGACCGCTACGATTGTAGAGGAAAGAAGGAAGTGACGTGGTCAGACAGAGAGGATTCTGGGTACTCGCGCATGGGCATTGGGCATTACAGGGACTATTTCTTTTGGTTCTGTGGTAAGGTTTTACAATGGGGCAATCGCATAGGAACACGATAGCAATAAGGTATGTGAAGGTAAGTTTTACAGCGCAAGAAATAAAAAAAATCAGTCCTTTAAAATCCTTTGTCCATCTGACAATAATAAACTTCACGAACAGATGAAATACCAATAAATTGAGCTATACAAGTTTACTGTCTATAGTGCCACCCAATGATGAATAATATCCCGAACCTACATGATGAAGCAAACTCCTCAGATGTGGCCTGGGGAATGTAGATATTGGACTCATGAGAATTTCCTATATTTAAAATATGGCCATTTGGCTTACAAAGGATGTGAATTATTACACTGGGAATCTTACATTCATGTTCAGCAAAATAGAATTACTTTTTCCTGATTAAGAAGCAAATTTCCATTTTTGTGAAAACAAAATCTTATTTTGAGATGCAAAAATGCATCTCCATGATTCGCCAACACCACCAAAATCTTGTCAGTTCTCTGCCTATCTTGCAAGATCATTATACCCAAATTTCATGGAAATCAAACACATTGTTCAGAAGATATGTTACACATGTTTACCTGCATTCATGTATATAGCGCCACCTACTGATGATCAAATGCCATGAAAAACAAGCGGGTGAAATCTAAAGCCCTAGGGAGATGGTACATAAGCGTTCAATGGAAAAAACTTTAATCATAATATGATTAAGGAGATTTTGATGTTAACTCAGATAAATGAGATTTTTCATTTAAATGGCAATTTGGTTCGCACCGAAAGGGAATTACCATGTCAGCAATCCTATATTTATGCTTGGCAACCTAGAATAGAACAGTTTTTAAATATTTCTCCAAGCGAATCAGTGAATTTTCATTTCATGAAAAACTTTTTTTTTGAGCCACAAAAAACTTGCTTTTATAATTATGCCACCTACACCAAAACCTTTTCAGCACATTGACTATCCTTCAAGACCATTGTAATAATCTTTCAAAGAAATCAGACAAGCCGTTCAGACGAAATCCTCAGAGAAAGGTTTACATATGCTCTGATTACAACGCCACCTAGTGGTGAGCAGCGAGTATCGAAACACAAACAGACAAATTTCCCAGGCCTAAGGAGATAGCACACCAAGTCTGACCCGAAAATATTAAACGGTTTCAAAGATATTCACGTTTACAGTCGCGGCGGCGGCGGCGGATCCGGCAGAGCCGTTTCTCATGAAAACATAAGAGCATCCACTTTGTGGAAATGCTCTAATCAGCAGAGCATCTCATGACAGCAGATCCTCTAAAGACAATCAGCAGATCCTCTAAAGACAATCAGCAGATCCTCTGAAGACAATCAACTGATATTCTTAAGACAATCAGCAGATCCTCTAAAGACACTAAGCAGATCTTCTAAGACAATAAGCAGATCCTCTAAGACAATCAGTAGATCCTCTAAGCACAATCAGCAGAGCTTCACATGACAACAGATCATAAATGATAAGCCAATCCTGTGAAGACAATGAGCAGTTTCTGGCAGAAGATAATTCGTATACAAACTTCGGAGGCATGAATCTTTTCTTTGCTTGAGTGAATTACACCATGGAGCCTACTAAAGACAGATGTTTTAATAGGCTCCATGATTACATGGTTAAATGGTCAGGCCAGAACAAGATTTCTTGTCAAAGATCTTGGAAAAATGTGGTGTGGTGATGTGATTTATATCAATAGATTTTCTTTTACTCTGTACTAGACAGTGATCACATTATAATTGTACAAAATCATGTCTCAAACCCAACCATGCATTAAAATTAACAGACTTTTGTGAACCCTGACATCTTGTTATACATGTAAAAGACAATTCAAAGGCTGGTAGCTCTTGCCTTGGGCAAGGGAAATAAACTTTGCTGCATATTGGGGGAGGAAAGAAAAAAACACATATCTTTTTTGACCTTACACTGAATACAGTATTTGATTGAGATAATGGTTATAGAGATCATGTACAAGGCCCAGATCAGTCATTTCCTTTACATGTCATTGTACCCTCATACTGAGCTACCATGTACATGTACACCTGACAGAATCTACCTGGGCCACTATCATTGAGTAAACATCATATCAGAATTAAATGGGTCTGTATTTACAAGCCTGACAGTTATAGCTGTCTGGACAAAGTTGTTTTTTAAGGCTTAGGCCCCATAAAAAAAATGCCCTGTTTCCCATGATCACTGACTTTTCAAAAAGTCGGACGGGCGGTCCTTTTTTATTTTCGGAAGGGCATAGGAATGGTTCAGTTTATTGAAGAATCCACTGATATTAACTCTTTGCCCCATGGAGGCAACTACCATTGCCCCATTGTGACGCCATTTGACGCCCCTTCCTAGTCCATGATGACGCCATTTGACGCCTTATGTAATAAATTAATTTACCTCATTCAATAATATTTTATTTCAGAAAATATTAAACATGCTAAATTATTGGTCACTGTAAAAGTAATAAGAAAAATTAATAAACCTTTGCCCCCAGCCCTCCAATACATTTGTACCTGACAATTTACAGGTGATCACCAAAAAGATCTATGGGGCAGCCTAGAAAAGCCTGTATGGTTTAGAACGGGGCGTCAAATGGCGTCAACATGGGGCAAAGAGTTAAGATAGTCATAGTCTAATTTGGTCCTAAAATGGTATATATACAATTCATTTTAAAGTTTCATTTTGTACACCGTCTTGCTAGAAATTTAATAAATACCTCGGATATTAAAATGGGCAGAAATCCCATGGCGTTTGTATTTCCATTCTCACCTCCTGCATACCACTATATGTGAGGTCATCTCATTCTGATTTCTTAGTCGCAAACTCCCCATTCCTTTGCAGGTAGACAGAACACGAAAGATGGTATTGATAAAATCTGAATGATTGTGATTTGAAAGACAAAACTGTGGGTGTTTTATTCCAGCAGGAAACAATAAGCTGAGCTATTCTCGCGAAATGGAGAACATGACGAACATGAATTGGCGATCATGAATATGATCTTGGGCAGTCATACCACAAAGTCCACTGGCATGAAACTATATCACTGAGGAATAGAACAACGTAAGTTCTTCAACAGAAAATAAATATCATTTAATATACCGTGAAAATGCTGCAGATGTTGTGTTCCTGTATTACTACTAAACATTTATATACGACTAGAATTTATACACAAACAGAACGAAAATGAGATTACAACCATAAAATTTCAAACAGCGCGACAATATCACGGACATGTCACCTTGATTACACCAAAGATACTTGTCATTGAAAGACCTTCAACGAGGTCCAATTACAGATCAAAATGTAACAGAATTATTATCACAGTCTTGGGAAGGACGACTAGATAAACATCTTTGAAGCTCCACACGCAAAACAGTCAAGTGAGAAGTCTCGATCCAGGACAGTATCTACGGTAATTTCCCTATTAATTCACCTTCCAAATTTAATTCGAAAACGGCCGATTTTTCCGCTGTCGTGATTTTGTCCATCCTAATAAAACGAACACGGGAGCATTTTCAATATCCGTGAAACAATAAATTCGAACACTCCCGTTTTCGCCACGGAGTTCGTGCCGATGAAAGTAAAGTGAATATGTTACTAGAATCTCGTATAGTATATCGGCATATGCTATTATTTGTAAGCGCAGAGAAACAACAGGGAATGGTACAATATAATCAGACTGAATTACTATTACTTACAGTCTATAAGGAAAAAAATTGATTCAATTAACTCCGCAGTCCTGTAATTTTATCCTAACTTGATCGCGTTTCGCCGCAGTCGGGAAAAATATATACGGTAGTCCCCCGCACGTGGTCGAGTGTCTGCACACGGCCCGCTATTGAATCATTCTTCAGTTTCCAGCGTTCGTATATCAAATATCTTTTTTTTAAACCAGCATTCCTTTATTTGAAAAACACGGTGAATATTTTCCGAGAAAGCAGAACTGCGTGCGAATGAATTATGTTTGAACGGAACATAAAAATCACCGACAACGGTGATCGACGTGACACGCTCTTAGGAAATTTTCATGGCGCTCCTTTTCTGTTCAAGTCTTTACGGTGGTTCATCGTCCCTCATTAATTCATGGCCCCTTTAACTGTTATACGTTGGTGATTAAATAGAATACATTTTATGCTAATATATTTTCAGATGAAGCCGGCTATCGATCTGACCTGGAGTCAACAATCGCATGCCGCGGTTGTAATTTGGATATTAGTGTTGTTTAGATTTTTTTTTTAGAAAAATCGATTAAATCCATCCACGATATGGTTCTCAGTACTGCACGGACAAAATCATCATGATATTGAACATATGGATATATTTTATAACTTTCCTCAACTAGATTCTTTGAAAGGCTGAATTAATTTCACTAAACCTTTGAGAAACGGGATTGTACATTTGGTAGATTTTTTTCGCCATGATTCTTCGATCAGAATACAATCACAACTTACATAGATCGTTCTAATTTACCAGTTAATTGAGATGTCGATTTCTGTATATTCTCTGAAGTGGATCAGGTTATATTCTCTGAGTGTATATTTATAAATTATAGAAAAGCTGCAGTCGGGCCAAATTTCAAATCAGAAAGACGATCGGATACAGGTAAAAGTTTCCTTTTCAAGAATTAAGCACTGTTGAATGACTTGATTTTGAGTCGGCAGTCATACATTGTGAAACGGGAACTTTCAATCAAGTGATATTATTGAAATTACCATGCAGTTTATGTGGAATACGAACAACTGAACAGCGGGCAACAGGCTCAAGTGAGTGGTGACGATTTGATACAAAAATGTAAAACGGATGCATATATGAGAATACAGCACTTTATTTTATTACAGGAGCACTACGATAACAATATATAACATAAAACGGCATAAAATAAAAGCATCATACATGTAATTTACTAAAGCACTGTTTACTGGATTTAATTCATCCGAGATTAAAGCTATACATGTTTTCAAATCGGCACATTCAGATGGCGACAAATTTTGCGATGTGAAGTGCCGACAACAATCATCTCTGCATGTGCTCTGTTTTGTTCAAATATAGTTATCATAAAGACTTACTCTTTCCGGTTTTGTTAAATATTTTATTGTGAATGAAAATATTTCTTATGAATACCCACGAACTTACCAAAATTCCAGCAATCAAAAATTCTTTGAAATTACACCGCGCATTTTTACACTAAGAATCAAAACATCGCTATCGCCATTCCATTACTCTATATGCTAAACAAAATTGAGAAACATTTAAATGGCATTAGGTAAAGTTTCGGAGTTGAGAACATACCAGTATTTAATTAATATTCAGAACGATATCATACTTCGACCTATACTTTTAGTAAACTGTTACAGTACCGGTACCGTAATAGATATTCTCATACTTGAAACAAACAAATCGAAACGTGTATTGCCGACTGACACTCGGTTCTCTTGTACAATCCGCCGTTAATTCTACATTAATTTCGTGTCATAGGTCCGGGATATTTATTCAAGTCCTGGATGGTGTGTGTAAAATCATGCACAGTGAAGACCAAAAAGTCTATGACAGTCCGCTAATCTGTCTAAAACTTCGTGATACAATCCTACACAAATTTGCCGTTGGTTCATTTTCAGGGTTCACAACAACAACGTCGACATACCGAACGACTCGAACATGGAATACTCTAATATGTGTATAGTTTTATATTTCCAGAATATTCATTCAATTCCATGTCAGTTAGGTTTCATAATATAGATCATAGCTCATACTGAACAAAAAGGAAGGAATACGTTCAATGTTTTGGCCTACTTTTACGATGTTATTATGGACGCGAATTTACGGACGTCAGCTCAAAAATCTGCATGATCGTGCTGAACTTGTCACTCGATAAATATGCTTGATTTCCTCGAATAAAATTAGACGCCTTTATCAGGGTAGAGGAGATTTTCTGACATCATACACTGCATTTTATGGAAACTATGGTGAGATCTCAAAGTTAATACACGGTAATAAATACGATCACTACGACCACGGCGAAGCGGTCCGCCATTTTGGATTCTCCGTGAAAGTCGGCGCGACATTTAATTCGAACACTCGCGTTTTTCTAGAATTCGCTCAACAAATAATTCGAAAGTATCCAATTTTTGGAGTGGTGAGTTTCATCACTACATCGCGAATTAATAGGGAAATTACCGTAATAACAATGACATCCAATGGCTCACAAAAGAAACATCAAGTTGCTGGCAAGGCTCCTGTAATCACACAAGGTAAGACTATCGCGTATACGCCACAACAGTCGCTGGTGCAAACCAGAGTCAGTTCAGCCTCATTTTCATACCAAAAGAAACACCAACAAAGCAGGTGAGAGAAAAAATAAAATAAAAAATAAATCGGGGCGAGAGGAAAAATCGGGGCAGGCGGTGATGGGAAACAAGGCATTTTTTTATGGGGCCTTATATACATGTAAACAAACTTGTGATTGTGTTCGGCTGGTAGCCATGATGGGCAAAAATATGGAGGTACTAGTTCAACAATGTATTGATGCTCAATGATGTCGCTCATGTTTCAGGAGAGCGATCATTCTCGCCCTTTATCACTCTCCCAAATATTTTTCCAGGAGAGCTTTTTATCACTCTCCTGGAATCTGGAAATGCTATGGAGAGTTATATTGGAGAGAGTGATCCCTCTCACACTGCTCCTGCAAACCAAAGTTTGAATCCTGCATGAAACTTGACCAATTTTCAGCAGTAGAATTTGTGCTAAATTGTGTAATCCCGAAGTAACAGGAATACTGTTATACGATCACTTTCTAAATCAGACAAAAAAAACTCTTGAAACTCGTGTATTCGGCTACGGGAGCTTACAGTCATCAGATGGGTAATCCCAAAATAACGGGAATAAAACTACATGTATAAATTTGTATAATTGTATATGCGACTAGGAAGGATTTTCCATCATAACTGCCAAAGTTAAAAGATCGAGTGAATGGCAGGTCCTCATACATTTCCCAAAAGAGACTACACATGACAGGTTGAACAGTGAGTGGCACGGGAATGCAGATAATCCATTGTTTCTTCATTTTTTTACTGGTATTAGAGGGTAATCAAATATATAATGCCTCGTTGAATTCTCTTTTCAAAATTGAGGGTGACTGAATTTTAATAGGGGCATTGAATTATTATAAGAGGATTTACCATACCACATGTACATGTACTTGTGCAGTGATATGTCAGATGTTGGAGCAAGTACAAACAGTCTTGGACATGTTTTAGTGTCCTGGTGGCATGGTCAACATAGGAATATGTTTGCAATGTATACAGGGAAACAGGGAAAGTAGCATTAAACATTCTAATGATATTGGACAGGTCTGATACCAGTGAATCAAAGGATAGCCATTCTCTGTACTGGACAATAACAACCTCTTCTAATTCAAACTTACACTATTTATTGTTGGCTGGTATCCTGATTTATTCAACCTGTTCAATTGTGTTGTTGAATTTACGCCGGACAACTGGACAATTGCCTCGATTGATCCTAAACCTGTGTTAACCACACCGGGTGCTGAATATTGGAGGTGGACAACCACGGATATTGTATAGAGTTGAGATCATTGTTGAACATTGGTCAAGTCAATACATATGTATACACCTGTAATCCAGAATATTGTCAATGATGTGTTATCCTGAACCACCTAAGCCTACATGTTTACTAGTATAAATGAATAACTAAGGGTGGTACCTTTAAGAGTTTAATGGTCACAGCTTTGGGAGGCAGTGAATATCTGCTTCCTCAGGTGTCTAATGTTACAGGTAGTATTAAACAGGCAGAGATAGAACAAGGTCAATATGGTTATGAAATATGTATTATACTGTTTACACAGAGATTGACAAAACAAACATCAGGGCCTGATTCATTTGAATCCAGGACATTTCCCCCAGTGGGCATTCCCCTCAGTGGACATTTCCCCCAATCCAACGTACATGTAACTGTCCATTCATCCCAGCACACCGAGATGATGACCTGCTTCTTTCTCAATTATGATTGGTCAGTCACACTCACCAGCTGACCAATCATAATTGAGAAAGAAGCGGGCCATCATCTAGGTGTGCCGGGATGAATGGACAGTTAAGTTGGATTTTGAATCGCCAGGCAAAGGTATAAAATTGCACAAATTTAATTTGACGACGGGAATATATAGAGTGACAATTGTAGAATATGCTGATGTACATGTATTTTGTTTGGAGGTAAACCGTTACCCAAAGTGCGTTTCACACCTTGGTGTATTTTTACATAAAGCATGGAGTTATGTATAAAGATCCCATATTTTGACACTTCACCCTAATACCACCGCCCACACCCCCACAACTTTTGTTTTGAGGGCATGTGGTTCATACATAAGTATATCATGTTTGGACATGAGACACGACGGACAATGCCAACCATAGCCAAGACTGGAGACAACAATGTGTCTAGACTCTGACCTTTTCAGCGGCACAAGGTTTGGACAATAGCCCCCTACATGAAGTATCTACCTAAAACTGGTCAATGGAAGTCAGATCTAACAATTATGCATGTTCATTCTTTGGCCAAGTTCACCAAGGCTTTCATAAGATACAGTCTCAGTCCAATTAACAGGCTTCAAATTTAACCAAGGCCACCAAGACCATTGCCTGCTCCCTGCTCCCTGCTAATTTTCAAGTAATTTAATGCCAGCTGCAGGCCCTAGTGCCCCTATAGTTCCACCAAATTGGCTTTGCCCTCAAATTTCCCAAATTTGAAGCCCGAATTAAGAAAATGGAACTCTCTTCAACATTCCCAAGTACTACTGATTCTTCCCTAGGTCAGATTACCTTGTCAAAGAAATCTCATCCTCGCGAGCCAGTGTATCAATCGATAGGTTACGATTGATACACTGGCTTGGTTAGTTACCGATAGCCGTTCTAAAGATAAATAGCTTGAGGTGTTACCACTGAACAAAACCAATTAAGCGCGCTAAAGCAGATCATTGGGTCAATCCGCAGCGAGGTATGAGTTTGACTGGTTTGAATTTCATCGCCGGCCAGATTACCTTTGAAATCAACATCGGGTGTCAAAGCGAAAACCTCAGGCTTCAGATACCGACACGCAAATTCAAAGCAACCACTGGGGATGAAATACACAAGATTGTGTAATAGACGCAATGACTCAAGAACTCATCCGAATCACCAAAAAGGTCCAGGTAAACCCTCTGCGAGGATTTAGGGATTACCTGGACTTGTGAAGATGAGAAATCTTTGCTCAGGTGGAATTTAGCCTTCAAAATCCTATAATATGTGGAAACATTCAGACCAATTCCACCAGACTCAGTGGGGACTGCCGGGGACATCAATATCTCATATCTGTTTATCACTTCCATTGTATTACCTCCAGGTAATTGATTTCTTCGGTTCTATGAAGAACACTGTTTATTTCCTCAAAACTATTTATCATGGGTTTTTTCATCTTCATTTTATCCAGCCAATTTCTACGTTCCCACTTCGAACCTGCCTTGATTTATCTGACCCATTCAGCATTCAAAATCCGAGGTGTAAATTTCACCAGCTCAGAACAACCAATCAGAACATACACATCGATTGCGAGTGAAGTCACATCGAGTGACATCATCCTCTATTAGCGGCATCCTTCCTCCTAATATGGTGCCCACTAATTAGGTCAGCCAATCAATAACGCTCTTGTGTGACCCATTTCGAATTTCAAATGTTTTCGAGGTCAGTGACGTCTCGTGTCTATTTATAAGTTATTTGAACATTGAAGGGGTCCAGATATATCAAGGGAAGTTCGAAGTGGGAACATAGAAATTGGCTGGATAAAATGATGGGTTTTTTTTAAATTTGGCATCGTCGTGTTGAACTACATGTACATGTAGGTAAGGAAAATAGCCGTCACTCAGTTTTCCAAATGATTTCTAATTGTTGATATAATATTGCATCAGCGGTCATCACATTTCATCCAGATCTGTTCAATAGAAAAACCCCAAAAAGATTCCACCCAAAAAATGAAATAAACCTAAATTCTAATAAATGAGGCAACTTTTTGAAGGTATGGACCACATGTATTATTTAGCAAAAACAACTACAATTATTGAAATTGGGTTAACTTTATACTTACCTATCTGACAACCAATGAATTTACAGTACTCTTGGAAAAATAAGCTTTCATCTAAGCTAATTTCACAATAAAGAAGATGCCAGTTGGTGTGTGGAAAGTCCACTGTGTTGTATATTTTGGGAAGTTCATCTCTTTGTTTCAGGATGAGTTACAATGTAGGCCATTTTTCCCGAGGGAGTTGATTTGTTGTGAGGATATTTCTGGATGATTTTATCTGTTGTGAGGATATTGATGTAGATTTCTGGATGATTTTATCTGTTGTGAGGATATTGATGTAGATTTCTGGATGATTTTATCTGTTGTCAGGATATTGATGTAGATTTCTGGATGATTTTATCTGTTGTCAGGATATTGATGTCAGATTTCTGGATTTTATCTGTTGTCAGGATATTGATGTAGATTTTAGGATGATTTTATCTGTTGTCAGGATATTGATGTAGATTTCTGGATGGTTTTATCTGTTGTCAGGATACTGATGTAGATTTCTGGATGATTTTATCTGTTGTCAGGATATTGATGTAGATTTCTGGATGATTTTATCTGTCGTCAGGATATTGATGTAGATTTCTGGATGATTTAATCTGTTGTGAGGATATTGATGTAGATTTCTGGATGATTTTATCTCCTTCTGTTGTCAGGATATTGATGTAGATTTCTGGATGATTATATCTGTTGTCAGGATATAGATGTAGATTTCTGGATGATTTAATCTGTTGTCAGGATATTGATTTAGATTTCTGGATGATTTTATTTGCTGTCAGGATATTGATATAGATTTCTGGATGATTTTTAATCTGTTGTCAGGATATGGATGTAGATTGCTGGATGATTTTATCTGTTGTCAGGATATTAATGTAGATTTCTGGATGATTTTATCTGTTGTCAGGATATTGATATAGATTTCTGCAAAGAAAAATTCTGTTGCCAGGATGTTGATGGGTTTTTTTGCTGGATGATTTTATCTGTTGTCAAGATGTTATGTTTTTCCTCTGGGCGAGTTGATCTGTTATCAGGACACAGATTTCTGGATGAGTAGCTCATCTGTTATCAGGGTACCGATGTTGTTACCCTGGATGAGTTGAACAGATGTTTTTAGGACGGGTGTACATATCAGCTGATGTGTTCTGCAATAGATGAATCTTTTGAAGATGTGTTGGTGGGCTGCAGTTTTCCGGGAAGCTCAGTTGTTTTCAGTACAGTTTGATGATGATGGGCTGAATTGTTGATTTTTTTCAAGATAAGGCCTAAAAAAAAAAATCCTGTGTTTCCGGTAACATGCATCAGAAAAAAATTTGGATTTTTTTTTATATGGGGGCTAATGGAATAAGCATTATTTTATGCTGTTCTTTGTACTACACAACCAGAAAGAGTTCCATTTTGAAATATTGTGTAAATATATACATCAGTGTTTGAGTTAATTATTTCTCTTCTGCCTAAAAAAATTGAGGTAAATCATAGTCATTTTGGATTTAGGTGGGTAAGCTAAGAAAACAAATCTATTCATCCTCTAGTTGATATGAACCCAATACCCAAGTTTGCGAGAATGTTTTGTTCTTGAGATATAATCATAATGTCCAAAAGATTTGGAGTTAATGGCCCATGGCCTCAACCAGAATCTTCTTGAGTTTTTACTGATTTACTTGCTAGATAAAAAGAAATTAAAGAGTCCAGCATTTTATGTAAGGACAACACATCACCATAGGCTACCATGTTATCAGGGCCAGCTGGATGACAATATCTAATCTGTACAGTATAACATGCTGTCTTGCCGCCGTGATGTCCGAAAAAAAATCTAAAAAATCACCCATCTAATTGAGAACTGCTCTCTTCACATGGTACTCTGGGGATATAATTCCTATAATTGAGTTGATATACTGTGTGAAATTTTAATGTTTTACGAAAAATTCAGTTCGAAATCTCGGCAAAAACGTATAGAATAGATCGTCTACGGCACTGGCTGCCTGCAGTGCCCCATGCAGAACATGTGCTGCGTGGCCGTGGTTCAGCGTAGGCCTATCATAAACCCACTTCAAGTCGCGTTATGAAACTGCCACGAAAAGGCAGCAGTTGGTAGTATTCCTTCGTCCCCATTTGTCTTTACTTATATCAGGAGACCAGGAGAACGCCCAATTTGTCTTTACTTATCAGGAGAACGAGCATCAATCAATCAAATTCAATAATGGCAAAATCGTCAGACAGTCGTCTTTTTGCATTATGTTGTGGTTGTTGCTTCGCGGGAGTTCGCTGGAGAATCGGGAACCCTCGCGCCAGTAGTAATCGCACTATGGGTGATGGAGTCCGATTTCATGGATTCCCAGAAAGCAAAAAAAAACATGGCGCTGGTTATGAACAAGGCGGACGAGAGATGCCGGACGAGGATGGTTTTGAAATAAACGTAAGCCTATGAGGCTATGTCGATCAAAAGGCTATCCAAGCATTGGCCCGCCTATATTATTGGATATATATTGTAACTTGGTCCGTCTCAATCTACTCTTTTTTGGCCATTTGCGAGAATTACCAGTCAGAAAAAAAGAAAAAAAATATTAGGGTCGGCAGAAAAATCTAGGGTCGGTCGGGTTACCGGAAACACAGGTCTTTTTTTTTTACGCCTAAGTTAACTGCAATTTCTCAGTATTACACGAGCTTGTGTTTGTTCTTCAGGATGTGGTAAGGTATTATTATCATGATGGGCAAAGTGTTATTTGTAAGGTGAATTGAGATGTTACATGTTGCCAGGTTATCATTGAATAAGATTAGAATTATCTCCTACAACTATGAACTGAACACTGACATAGACCTCCTGTGGGCTGAAAGCTGGTGCTGTTACAATTCCACTCAAAGGAAAAACTAATCTTTGCACAATACAATGAAAACCACATATTTAAAAATAAGTCAGTTTACAAAGCTTACAAAGGCAAAATACACATGTACTTCATTTCACGAATAACAGCATGTAACTTATCCAGTTTTCTTTTGAGAGCATTATTGCTGCATGTAGTGCGCAAGCATGGCTAGAGCTTCGTGAATGGTAAATCTCTCTATAGAAAAATCATGAAAGGAAGCCTACCAAAGCAACGATTTGGTTGAATGAGCTCAGTTTGGGCGTGATACAACCCCATGTCTATGAAATGTCTGATATTGACACTAGTGTAGGACGAGTCTTGATCCGGAACAGGTTGTTAATCATCTTCAACGTAACATTTTTAACACTGGATTTGTAATGAAATCTTTTAACACTACATGTACATTCAGCATAATCGATAATACAGTTAATATCCATAAAAAATGATACAGATAGATAATTTTATTGCTATTGTTATGCCCATAGGGCTAAAAAGCAGATACATGAACATACATTTAAAATACACATGTAGACAATACACATGAAAGACAGAAAGTGTACATACATTTTATTCAATATATTTTACAAATCCCAACCACAGTAATTCCCCTAATAATTCGATCACTGGAAATGCAGCAAAAATGGCTTCTGGGAATATTCTTCATGGCACCAGCTACAAAGTGTCACATTTTGTCGTTATATATCTACGACTTTTCTTCAATTTGAATGAAGAATGGGAATGTTCAGTGCTTCGGATTTAAGAAGCGCGAGAGCGAAAGCGCTCAATCGCGCGCCTGAATCAAAATTTAGAGGCTCTTTTTTTCGCGCTTCTTGAATTTATCGTATGGAATAATCTTTATTTACCTCTAATAACTTTCCATGAAAACGCAAGACGTTTCGTTCACGAAAATCCGGAAGTGTGCGGGCTCTTCTGGCCAAGGAGTTAACTTGGTCCCCACCGAAACGTCCTTGCTTATAATTGGTTAAATTTCTACAGCTGTGTAAATACTGACCAATCACAGCGGCGGATACAGTTGCATTCTGTGTGTGGATGTGTCGACGGACATATTGTTGTTGGCGCGCTCGTCTGATTTTGGGATTTGTTTGATCGTTTGTGGCCGCGAATAAGCAAAATGGCTACAAAACTTCCACCAACAGTTAGACTAGAAACATTTAAAAGGTGGTGTTCTATCGTATACGGCCGAAAACGGCATGGTACTGTAACAGAAGTTTCGCGCAAACTGCGCAAAACATTGACAAAATTCTCAAAGATCGCAGAATCCGAGGAAAGGCACAGAAAGAAATAAAGGAATAACAATGAAACACATCAGGGATAACTGGTTTCGCTTACGTTTATTATCAACATTTCATACATGATTGTCAGATAATATTGATGTCGCATTTCATAATGTTAAGAAGTTTGAAAATAATACTTTTCTTGCAAGAAGAATCATAAAATGAGAGTTACTAGTTACATCCCCATTCTCGTAAATAGCTCTTCTAACAGTTTTTAGAAGGGTATTTTTTAGAGGAGTGATCGCTCTTCTTGACAAAATTAGAAGAGCGATTTTTAGCTCTTCTGGATTTTTCAAATCCGAAGCACTGAATAACTCCTCAAAAACTGAATGGAATCTTCTCAATTGGTATGCGGGTACCTCGCCTCAAGATCTCGCTTGGGATTGTTTTCCACGCTGACCCACCTATAGGTGGCGCCACCTGAGGGTCAAGTTAAACTTTTGTTCTCGTACAATATCTTTTGAAATCTGGCCGGATTAGGACAAATTCGGTAATTGTGGGTACCTTGCCACTGGATCTCACTTGGGATTGCTCCGCATGCTGGGTACTGAAAGTTACGGTTCCAAGTCAAATCAATTGTTTCAACGTCGGGGGACTTGAACCCCTCGGGTTTTCATTAATGATTAGATCAAGACTAATAAATGGAGGGTGTAATGTTGAATTAAAAAATGTGTTAGATGTTATTGAAAGCTTTGAAATTAGCTGATCTAGCCAAGGTCTTTTGGTCTTTCGGTGCATTATATGTATGAGTTTGAACCATTTTGTAAACTTCCTGTTCTAATAAATTTGATCACCCCCAGATTTTAGGGTGGGAAATTTCACTTCCTGTGATTGAATTATTAGAGGGGTTGCCATACCCAAGTTAGTGTAATGGATTGATTTGGTTTGATTAGTGGCGAACTAATGAAGAACGTCATTAATTTATTCAGTTTACCAACAGTTATTTAAGTGAATAAGATGGTGGATATCTGCTTCGTCACGTGAAGTGATATCCACTATCTGTGAAAGCTTGTGACCATTAAACTTAGTTAGACTAACACGGCTACCCTCAATTCCTAACAATTATTTAATCTTTCTAACTCTTTCCCTTTCTTTGGATTTCCAGGTAATGCCTACTTGTACACCTTGGAGCCTAATTTCCGGAGTCTACCAAAACGGTTCCAGTGTCACATGAAGTATAAAGTCACGGAGAAGCTGTACCAGGTGGGTTACTCGGTGCGAATACCTGGATTGGCTATCACCCTGGAGAAGAGATTCAAGGACGTCACATCTGATGACATGGCATTCAGATCCAGTGGAGAGTCCCATGTAGGATTCATAACTCTGAAACACGACATTGGCATGCAAATCCCAAAAGACATCATCGTGACGGGAAAGTATGACCCGCCGAGTCAGCTAAGCCAGGGTAACTTTGTGCTTTACCCGCTAAAAGAGGTCTCCGACTTACACAGGAACAGTTTCCGTGTGGATCAGCCGCACGAGAGCTCCTACCTGACCTCCGTACAGTTCGAGAAACCATTCGACTACAGCAGCGCCACCTGGTGGCATGGGGAATGCTCCAAGAACCTTTCCAAACTGTATCCAGCCCAGAGGATCTATCGTAATGAGCCGATCAATGTGACGGCCAGTATCACCAATGTGAACGGAGAGTTCCGCTACCAGACATTACCCCAGAGTCGCTTCCCCTCTATTAGGATTTCAATCCCAGGTGAGTTGTCCTTTCTGCTTGGCCTTTAGGATTTATATGAATTGATCTTCCATTGAAAAGCAAACAAGAACCTTCATGTCAGACTACAACAATTTGGAGAAATGATCAACGAATTTTTATTTCTCAAATTCTCATTTTGCGATGATATATATGCAAATTCTCATTTCGCAAAATCTCTGTGCAAATTTTCATTTTACAACATTGATTTAGCGAAATCTCATTGAGTAAGCTTCAGTCAAAATCGAGAATGAGCTTAGACAACCCTTAATCGGTCTTTATTGTTTGGAAACAGCAGGAGTGCTGTGAATCACTCCCCAACATGTGATGCTAGGAGTGCAAATCACCCTCCTGAAGACTTTTAGTATTCAGTGCTGTTTCCACTCGCCTAGACGAACTTTAGGAGTGTGATTAGGTGTGTGGTGTGATCACACTCCTTATAAACAAATGACTGCTTAATATTGACTAAGTGGTAGGGCAACTACAGTGTCTATACCAGTATCTTAATTTCTGTGACTCATTGACAGAGTTTGTAACCTCCTAAGCTATTGTTACCATTTGACACTGTGCTAAAAAACGCACGCATGAGCATTTAGTCTTTGTCGATTTTGATCGACACAGGGAACGTGTATCCCAGCATGAGTGAGCTGGGAAATGCTTTGAGATTATTATTAGACATGAACACATGGTACAATGTCTTGTTTGGCTGTTGCATGCTTATCCCAATCATCTCCATTGATGATGCTGATTGGTCGAGAGCCATGCACACAAAACCTGTGCGACACATTTCCAAGCCCAGTTCAATCAGAGGGTGAGTTGAAGGTATATTATGTAATGCGATGGTTGATGGTATTTTTTGCTCTATTTGAACAGGGAACCGGTCGGTGTTGTCCACCTATCAGGATGAGATGAGTGACGCAGTATTGAACATCAGTACCCTGACTGTGAGACTAATCGGAGACTGGCACAGAGCAGTTTGGATTGTTCAGATCGAAGGTATTATTACGACTCGTATATAGTGCCATGGAATTACAGTTTACTGTTCATTTCATATGAGAGTCTGTCATTGAATTAGGGAGATCTAGAGTGCACAATTGGAGAAAGTAAAATTTGTATTCTTTTTTTATTATTGTTTCTACTCAGGAATTATCAGTGACCAGGTTATAGAGATTCACCTCTCTAAAATGGAGGTAAAAAAGGTCATTTTTGCCCAATAAATTCAAGAATATACCGAACCAAGAGACCTCTGCCATAGGCAACCATGGATTGGATGGTATTAAAAAAATCAAATTGACATCTATCTAATTTGCTTAATAACGTATGAAAAAATATGTTTGTTCTCTATTAAAAATTAGACGGCACATTTTCATTGGAAAATCACCGTTACGACATGTGACAATATATAAGCCAAGTCACCTGAATATTTTGAAGTGTTCCGATGAATTAAAAGTTACAAAGAAAAGTGGCATTTTTTACCTCCATTTTAGAGAGGTAGTTTGGTGCAAATTCAGTGACTCACGATTGTAGTGCAAACTACAGAATTTAAAAGCTTCAGTGATTCTTGAAAAGAATATTGGTAGAAAAAGAATGAGTATCTGTTGAATTTTCTTTTCTTAATTGTAAATCAAAATCCCGAAGGCAGGCAATGAGCCGACGCAGACATCATTATCACAATTCCACTGCCCATGCCTTCTTACTATATAATGGACCAATGGAAATACTGGATTTCTTTTTGAAAATTTGAATCAACCAATGAAGTATTTAGAACAGAGACATATCCCATGATGCATCGGGATTTTGATCTAGTGTCAGAACAATGAATAATCGGTCTTTTCTTCCCTCAGGTCAGATGACGGCTTGCCCCGGTATCTTCAGTATGGAGGTATATGACAAGTGTGCAGGAACTGTCCTCGGTAAATATGACATCCTTATAGACTGCCCTATGAACTTCAACATTGTTCTCGACATCGCGCAACAGAACTACACCTTCACCCCAGCTGTGTATGGACTTGTCTTGAAGGATGCCAACAGCACGTACAGGATGTATTTATCTGCCTTCCAGAAACCATTTTACCTGCCCATCGAAGAGGAGGATGGAGCAGCGGCGAACTTGCCCTACCTTGGATCGCCATGGAAACCAGTTATCATCATGGCAGCCATTGCCCTGGCAAGCCTGGCACTGATTGGTCTGATTTATGCTTGTGTTTCTCACTCGCGAAACGACGATGTTTACATCGCTGGACAGGGGGATCGTAGTCCAACTTACCTCAGCAGCAAGGAGTTGGAACGTCTGAATACGGCGACCCCAGAAAGTTTT